>QLOO01005109.1:0-41033 GCA_003313855.1 Suillus sp. MG131
CCTGCTCCTGCAAATGGCGTATGACACCAGTGGCTTCTCTCCTGATCGGATCTGACACAGCGAATATTGTTGCAATGACGAATCGATTGGATGAGTCTGCATCCGTAACCGCAAGGAGGACGATACTCTTCGCCTCAGATTTCCACCTTTCGAGCACTTGGAGAACGTCCGCAGAGAGTTGTACATCGTGGTCTCGCATCAGGGCTTCGTTGCCCACTATCGCCTTGCGACGCATTTCGTCAAAATCCGCTTTGACGCCTTTACCAGCGATTTCGTCGAACGCGCTGCCAGTAATAGACGTAGCACCGTGCTTTGCTGCATAGTGCCGAATTGCATTTGCGAGCGGGTGAGAGGACGCAGATTCTAACTCTACGGCAATTCCAAGAAGCGTCTCATCAGGTACTGACGGAAGCAGGATCTCAGCATCTGACACTCGGGGCTCGCCACCTTCAGTGAGTGTGCCAGTCTTATCGAACACAACGATGTCAAGCTGCGCCATTTCTTGGAAAGCCTCGCCCCCTCCGCGGGCCAGGATTCCATGTTTGGCTGCGAGGCCGGATCCCACGAGAAGAGCGGTAGGTGCAGCCAAGCCAATGCCGCAAGGGCATGCCACGACAAATACGGCGATTGCAAATTCGAGAGACCAGACGACTACACAGCTGATTTCAGCATAAGATTCAGTGAATCACTAGGAAGAAACTCGCCCCATCCACCTTGACTTATATCTAAGTAACTCCTAGGGATGGCACCGCTAATACCCAAGGTAAGCCATATCAACCACGTAACAATCGCTAGCAAAGTAACGATTGGAACGAATACACCCGTGATGTGATCTACAATGCGCTCAATTGGCGCCCTACGAGTTTGGCCCTCGCGGACGACCTGCACGATCTGGTCCAGCCTGTAGAACTAGGTTGGTATAATATTTACATCATCAAAGTTGATTGGCAAACAATGTGACACCACCAATAGCGTCCACTCGAACGTCTACAGCCCTGGATTTGTTGATTGTCCCAAGGAGAACCTTGTCCCCAACATTCTTCTTGACAAATCTAGCCTCGCCCGTTAAAGAGCTTTCGTCGAAGGACGTCTCCGCACCAGACACGATTGTACCGTCTGATGGTGGTGTGGCACCATTTTGCACACGGACCACATCCCCAACCTCTAAGAGGTCAACAGGTACCTTCTCGAACTTAAACCCAGGAGAAGCAATAAAGCCACCATTATCGAATGACACGTCACATTTCTCGGGATCATCGCGGGGAACGATCGCGGGGGTCGTAGGATCAGAAGTAGAGCCAGTGGTCAGTAGAAGAGCTTCAGCAGGGCGGAGCGAGCCGAGCGCAGTGATCGCGTCGGCAGTCCTCGCTTTACTATATGCGTCGAGGTAACGGCCTGATCGTTTATATCATACCGCGCAAGATATGCAATACATGAGCTCTACTTACCAATAAGTAAGAACATGGTCAGGAACACAACAGCGTCGAAATATGTGGTATCTTGTGCTGCACCGCTGCTCGCAGGTAGCTGTGTGGCTGCAAGAATGAGAAGCGCGATCGACGAAAAGTAGGCCACAGACACTCCGGTAGAAACCTGTCACATGTCATTATCTTGTAACAACGCGGGCAACGTGGTGCATACCAGAAGGTTCATACTCCCAAATCTAGTAAAACGCTTGACGATGGGAGTCGTGCTCCCTTTCTTCCATAAAGATCTGATTTCTTTGATGCTTCGACGATGAAATAAGCCAGCACCATAAAAGTATACTGGGGTCGCGAGAAAGAAAAGTGCCCACTCGATCCGGGACGCATTTCCATTCCACATGGGCCTCATTAGGTATTGCTTCGTCTGACTGCCAC
Organism: Suillus sp. MG131; assembly: GCA_003313855.1. Classification (NCBI taxonomy): domain Eukaryota; kingdom Fungi; phylum Basidiomycota; class Agaricomycetes; order Boletales; family Suillaceae; genus Suillus; species Suillus sp. MG131. Next base: position 1,860 of record QLOO01005109.1, read on the forward strand.
TGGGAACAAGACTCATGTAAACCACACCGATGATGAACGTGGGTATCACAATGATAAATGTGAAAAACAGGCGTAGAAGCAAGGCTCGTTGCTCGCGCTGCTGCATGCTGTACGTGCGCTCTTGGAGCGTAGGTGGACGATAGATTGTTACAGCGTATGATGTCGGCTCCACGGATACGATGGCCAAGATGATAGAGCGGATGGTGAAATGTGGAGGCGATGGCTTGTATGATACTTCCATTATAGGATCCAAATGGCTTGATAACGGTTTGATAATGGTAGCGTCTGGCAGGAACCTTTGCAAGGCAGTCATAATCTTGATTGGACAGTTTCTGATTAGCAAATATCAGTAATACTGTATGTGACAACAGAGTAAATCGACGCGCTGGCAATACATTCCGTCGATACGAAGGGATAAATTCCGAAGACCTGTTGCTTTGTCCGATGTCGATGGGACGAATGGCTCGACCTTGATGACATCGACTTCGTAGCCACAGTCGCCGATCGTTTCGGTAACGGAAGCAACGAGGTCCCTTCGAGTAACAACAACTGTGGCGGAATGGTTGAGCAGGCTAACGACAACTTCGGAGATCCCAGGGAGTTGCGAGACCAATTCGGTAATGGTACTCGGACATGAGGAGCATGTCATGCCACCTACGGACAGGGTGACGAGATGCGGTACATCATCGATGCCAGCTTTGTGCAACGGTCTTGGGTTCAATTCTGGGTCCTTCTCTGACCCCTCTAGCGTGGAGAAATCTGTTGGAGAAACACTGTTGGAAGACAGGCTGCCGGTATCACCCTGCAAGAGGGGTGGAACTATATCCTCGAGTGCCGTAGCGGCCGCCTCCTGACACGATGAACACTGTTGCATATGCCTTCGACGTTTTCCAGAAAGCGTGGTACTTATTTGTTGTGAAAGCCTTTGCTCAGAGGTTAAGTCAGACACTACATCAAACCCAGCGTCTTCAAGCATGGATTGTATGGTGTGTCCGGGTATTGCAAGGGCATGCCCGACTGTTACTGACTGATGGACGATGGATGTGTCTACCCTCGTTGGAGGGGGGGACAGAGAGAAGAGCACTTCGTTGATTGTGCTTACACAGCTGCAAAAAATACAACATTAGCGGGTGCAAAACCACGACTATTGTATATGTATACCTGCTGCAGTGAAGGTTAGATATGAGGACGGTCGTGACACACGGCTGACTCTGAGACGGCGTCAGGGTGTCCATGAGGTGCAATTAGACCACCAATGAGTGTGAGTTGAGAAGTGCAATGGCCGAGGATATAGGACATTATATAGCGGTGAAATAGGTGGCTTGTTGTTGGCTAGTAACCCTGTCATTTGCTGGCAAGTATTCAGAAAATGCCTCAACTTCAAGTTGAAGTGCCATTACGTTATATTATTATTTTTCAGATTACTAGTACCTCGACAACACCTCAATTCTCAAACACATTTAGCCCACCCTTGAGCGAGGTTTCAGTGAGCACTGAGCTGGATTTCTTGGCTAACTGTCAACCGATAATCCCCGAGACCTGATTTTAAATGAACCCAAAACCCTTGCACCAAACCAACCAGCTGTCCTGACTCTGCTCTCCACGGAGATGGAAGTAATTCTGAAATTATGGAGACCAATTGCGAAATCTCCTCAGGTCTGCTTTCAGCTGCGTTGCTCTGGTAAGTACTTATAATTGGACACCGAAAGGAAAGCTTTTCAATGAATGGGAGTCCACGGAGTCCAAAACGATCGTCTTCCTTTTATTGCGTCTGCCCGCAGGAAATCACGGAGTCCCTAGACGGCCGATTTCTATCGATCTTACCTTCCTCACTCTCAAATTAGGACATTTCAATTTGCCAACTTGAAGGTGGCGAACGTCTTCTATGTCCCCCTCTCTACCCTTGCGCACCTCGGGCCTGATACATTCCGCACCGCCATTTTCTTGATTGGTCAACTGATGTCCCTAATGTTGTGGATGGCTTCGACTCGGAGAGGTCAATGATTCGTAACTGGGACACTACTGAAGGTGGGTGCGAGTGAGCGACTCGTAGGAGTCTCACATCAGCATTGTCAAACAGACAAGTAACAGTCAGCCAACCGGTTGTCTACCGTCGGCAGATTGAATGAACGAACGAAGTAGAGCTGCCAGTGATGTTTGATGATTGGGAGAAAGAGTAATTGAAATGGTTATCAAAACCATTCATCTTTGTTACTGGCATAACACTAACTTGGTACTACATGTATAAGAAATATTTTGAATATATATTGACCTTGAGTAATGAAGGTACTGAACGTTGAACGTTGAACAGTCTTGTCGAGTCGTCGACAATTGCCGCCGCCTTCAAGCTTCAAGTTGCACGTGAGCTACCAATCCATTTCAGCTACAAACACATTTACCATTGCAAACGACCGCGATGAACTCATTCAATGCCCCTCCATTACCCCCAGGGTGGACGGAGCACGTTGGTATGTGTCTCAGAACACATTACGCAGTCTAGTCATTAACTCACACATGCAGGACCTGCGGGCCAGCCATACTACTACCACGCCGGGACACGAGAATCTACCTACGTTCGGCCGCTCCCCGCGTTCCCTATCATTCCACAGGCTATCATACCGCAGCCTCCAAAAAAGAAAGATAAACCGTTGGTAAAGACCCCGATACCTGGCACAGAATGGCTTCGTGTAAAGACGACGGAAGGGAATGTATTCTATTCACACAAGGCGAAGAAGCAGAGCGTGTGGACCGTGCCAGAGGAAATCCAGGATGCTGTAGAAGCATTCGAGCGTGCTGAGGGACATGAAGATGCGCAGAAGCAACAACAAGCAGTAAAGGACAAGGAAGTCGAGAAGTTGGGGTTCGAGGAGGAGCAGGAGCTCAAACGGATCAAGGCAGAAATGCAGGGCCTTGTAAAGCGGAAAGCGGAAGAACCTCAACCTCTGGACGAGGTTTTGATTTCAAAAAAGGCGCGAGTAGAAGAGGAAGGGGAGGAGGAGGATGAAGGGGAGGATGACGATGAGAGCGAGGAGGAGGAATGGCAACGCGAGGCCGCTGCACAACTCGCTGCTGAAGCAGAGGAGGAGAAAAAGAGGCTGGAAGAGGAGGCCAAGTTCATACAGGAAGCAGAAGACATAGAGGCTAAGAAGATGCAAGAAAATGAGAGGTCTCAGCTCAATATGCCTGATCACGTCGACCTCTCTATTGAGGAGGCTAAGGCATTATTCAAGGTCTGTCGCTAGCTCTGTTTATTAATGATCCCTTGATTGACTTCAACGACCAGACATTACTCAGGGAAAAAGATATCAGTCCTTTGCACCCTTGGGATACCTCATTACCCCTGTTTATATCAGATCCGCGCTATGTTCTACTCCCTTCTGTTTCAGCGCGTCGCGATGCATTCGATGAATACTGTCGGGATCGCGCGCGCGAACTACGGCAACAAAATGTCAAGAAAGAAAAGGCAGAAGCAAATCCTAAAGAAGAGTATGAACGACTCCTTAGCCAGGAAGTGAAGAGTACGAGAAGATCATGGTCTGACTTTCGAAGGACGTGGAAGAAAGACCGGCGATTTTATGGATGGGGCAGAGATGACCGAGAGCGAGAGAAACGATTCAAGGAGTATCTCAAAGAGCTCGGAGAGAGTACGAATATTGTCGTGCTTCATGAGCGATTCATTTGGCTGACCTTCGATCTAGAAAAGCGTATAGCTGCTGAGAAGGCGGAGGCGGATTTCTTTGCTCTTCTGCGAGAGAGTGGTCTAGTCAGGTCAGATTCCTTATGGAAAGACGTACGTATCGAGTTGCTTTATACCATCAGATGTGCTGAAAGTTTGTGTCCTAGGTAAAACGAAAACTATCCCATGACACACGATACGATGCTGTCGGGTCTTCGTCCCTGCGTGAAGAGCTATTCCAGACATTTCTTAAGGCACATGGGTCTTCATCTTCGCATTCAAATTCTGCTAAAGTTAAAGACGAGACGGACAAAAATGACACAGAGGAAGATGCTGAGCAAAAGCGCAGAGACAAGAAGGCACAGGCCCTCAAAGAGCGTGAACAAAAGGTGAGAGCTGATCGTAGTCGTATGGACGCCGAAATAGGGCGCTCCAAGATGGGTTTAAACATGGAAGAGGGCGAAAGAGAATTCCGGTGAGCCGCCTTTACTTCCATAGCTTAAGGCGTCAGGTCGCGTCGCTCAACTCCTTTTCTTTCTTCTTGTTTAGTACACTACTTACAGATGCGGTACGAGACCCACAGGTACGGTTATTATTTTCTTCGAGGCAGTTACTAACCCACATCTCATTGTAATCACAGACCACCTGGGAATCGATACGTCCTCAACTCCAAACCGATCCTCGATTCAATAACTCCCCTCTCCCAGTTAACCAACAATTACATTTATTCCATGCACACATGGGTCAGTTGCAGATGAAACATTTGGCCGGTTTACATTCGTTGTTTCAAGCGCATGCTCCATCCTTGGCAACACCATTTTCTGCTCTTCCGCTTGAATCCATGTTAAAATCGCTCCCGGTAACAAAACTCGCCCTCGACACACGTGGTCTCCAACAGGAATATGAGAAATGGCAACGCGAACGGACATACGAATGCAGAAAAGCGTTCGATGAGATGCTCGCGGAGAACTCCTTTGTCGAGTTCTGGGGAAGATTAGGTAAAATTGGAGGTGAAGGGGCCGAGGGAGGGGTCAAAGCAGATGACTTGGGGGAGGATGAAGGCGAAGGCTTTGGTGGAAAGGTCGACATGAAAGCGCTCGCAAAGAGTGTGGACCTTTCGGACATCGAGAAAGTGCTCAAGGTGTGGCCAGTTGCTCGCGAAATAGGTATGACTACTAATTACTCGTCAGAATGATAAGCGATACATTATGTTCGAGCATGTGGCAGCACAACGAGAACGATGGTTAAGGGTGAGTTGAATGACTCAGTTTGGAGTTTGCAACCTCGTCTAATCAATGCTAGGATTATGTTGCAGGTCTGACTGCGCCTAAACTATCTGTTCATGTGTAGCATAGTTGATCCATGTACTTAGTGAAAGCGCTTGTCTTTATTCAGCGCTTGACTTTCGTGTCGTCGTCAGGTGATACTCGAAGTCAGTCACGTGGTATCGAACACGTCAGTACTTTCAATTTCACACAATTTCGTAGTACTTAAATAGATAGCTGCCGTACTTCAAAGGTGACCAGCCAAGAGACCCAACTCTCATTCCCAGTAGACTCACTCGACAATGCGTCTGCTGCATCCTTTAATCCTGTCACTTACGGCCCTTTCTTCGTGCGTTTTCGCGCAAGACGCAGTTACTAATGCGCATAAGGTCAAACATGACTACCAGGTAAGTTCCCCGTGTTTGTTCTGTGTCGGTGCGCCTCAGCGGACCGTTTGTTTGACAGAGTGATGTTGCACGCCTGCGCAAGATAGTTGTCAACAGGTGCAGTAGCCTTACATCAGAGTCGACGTCGAATGCTAACTATGTACTACGCATTGCAGTCTTTACTCGAACAGGTAGTATTGCAATCTCTACGTGACATTCTCTTTGCTGAATGCACCCACCCCAGGGACGTTTTCTTGCGGGAGCTCATCTCAAATGCCAATGATGCACTCGAAAAGCTTCGGCTCACCTCACTCACAGAGAAGAGCATGTGGGATGGCGTCTCCCCTTTGAATCTCACAATCAAAGCGGAAAGAAATCCCGATGGCGAGGGTGGTCGCATCATTATTACCGGTTTGCATCACTCTGCATCTTGGTCCGTCGCAATACTTACTGTTGTGCCCAGACACTGGCATTGGCATGAACGCGGAGGAATTGACAACCAACCTGGTATGAGCCTCGTCCTCTTGCGAAGTGTGAACGTAACACAACAGTCTTTTGAACGCTTAGGGTACTTTGGCGAAGTCTGGAACTTCTGACTTTCTTGCGGGAGTAGACGGCGAGGACTCGACCGCAACTGGCAATCTTATTGGTGCATTCGGGCTTGGGTTTTACAGCAGGTTAGTATGACTTTCGAGCTCATGGACACATGGTTAACTCTTTACAGCTTCCTCGTAGCAGATAAAGTCACCGTTGCATCTTTACCCCCGCCCTCGTCCAAGAATCCCAATCCCACCCAGAATGTCTTTAGTTCTTCTGCAGATGAGGGATCATTCGAGATATACCCAGACCCACGCGGAAATACCCTCGGGCACGGAACTGAAATTACACTTTATTTGAAGAGTGACGCTTCCCACTATCTTGTGACTTCTAACCTGATGAAGCTCATGTATGTGTCTTACTCTATTTTGCTGTGCGTCTTTTTGAGAAATACCTTAGTAATCAGCACTCTGGATTTTCGACCACCTTCCCGATTTACATCTGGTACGAGTCCGAGGAAGAAGTTCCCGAAGTAGACGAAGAGGTTGTTTCAGACGGGCAGGAAGAAATTCCCACTGATGCGGACGAGGATGAAGCCGTGGTCGAGGAAGATGCGGAGAAGGAATCCGCATCTCCCAAGATGAAGAAGGTTATAGTTGGTCACTGGGAACACTTAAACTCGCAACCTCCCCTCTGGATGCGGTGCGTTTTGGTTCTTGCTCTCGCAAGGATATGCTCACCTTCCTGTCAGTGATCCGAAAACAGTTACTGATGAAGAATATGAGCTGCTGTACCAAGCAACCTTCAAAGACTTCCAGAAACCCCTTGCATGGCACCATTTCCATGGTGACTCAGAATCCGGCGTGTCTTTCCGTGCACTCATTTACATCCCCTCGCGTTTGTGAGTGTAGTTACGATGATGATTATGTGCTTCTCACCATGTCTCTCAAGGTCTGAGGAGTTTTTCAATAAACCACTCGATAATTCGGCAAAGGACGTCAGGCTACTAGTGAAGCACGTGTTCATCACCTCCGACCTAGGTGAATATGGCTTGCCGAAGTGGGCTAGTTGGGTGAAAGTTATTATTGACGGTAAGTTGGTTCGGTTTGACCAGACTTGGTGTTGACTTGAATACCTACCATCTAGCTGATGACCTTCCATTGAATGTCTCTCGCGAGACCCTCCAGTCCAGCTCTTTCCTCAAGCAGATCAAGCAAATTATCTTGCGCCGTCTCATCCAGCTCTTCTCTAAAATTGCCGACGAAGACCAGGAAAAATATGCAGAGATCACGAAGAACTATGGCCAAGTCTTGAAACTCGCCGCGTCAGAGGACAGTAAAAACCGTCAGAAACTCGCAGCTCTTGTACGCTTTGACACAAACCAACGGGAAGTCGTGTCGTTTGACTCGGTTAGTGGCTATCATTATCATTCGGGGGTATGTATCTAAATCGCACCATCCCAGTATTTGGAGAACAGGAAGCAAGGGCAAAAGCAGGTGAGTGGTGTTGAGAAGAAATGGAGCAACATGTTCAAAACGTATATAGATTTTCTACCTCGCCGACATGGGTAAAACCATCGAACATCTGTCTCAAAGTGTGTTCGTAGAAAAGTTGCATGCCCGCGGGTACGAAGTACTGCTTCTGAATGAGCCTTTGGACGAAATCATGCTTCAAAGCATCCGCAATTGGAAGTAAGCTACTGACGGTCTCCATGATTGAAAGAATATCTTATTGATGGGGCAACAGGGGTGTTCCGTTCCAGGACGTCGCCAAGGCTGGACTGGACTTTGGAGATGGTAAGTTCCCATTAACGTGAGGGCTCTCGTTATTCTCATATCCGCATGCAGACACCCCAGAGGAAAAGGCTACGATTGCGGAATTGACAGACAAATACGCTCCTCTTCTTGAGTGGCTGAAAATTGAGGCTGGAGACAATGTTAAGAATGGTGAGTACTCATTTTACAATTATACAACACTCTGGCCTGAGGTTCATATTCGTCAGTGATCGTCTCTAATAGGCTCGTCACGAGTCCTTGTGCGATTGTCGCAGACACCATGGGTTTCACAGCAAATGTCCAAAAACTCATGAGTGCGTTCAAGTGGTGACTTGACAGCGCTGGTTCAAACTCAGTAAAATTTGCAGGTGCCACAAGCCGCGGGGCCCAACAGAACGATGCCATGCAAGACTATATGAAGAAGCAGAAGGTCCTGGAAATTAATCCACGATCGCCGTTGATAGAAGGCCTCCTGGAACACGTCGAGCAATTGAACGCAGATGGCGATGATAAAGACCTAGATTCTGAGGCACAACTCAAAGAAGTTGCTTCCATCCTGATCGACGGGGCTCTTGTTCGTTCCGGGTTCGAAGTTGCCGACTCCAACTTGTAGGTCCTGACAAAGTTGATGAAACAATATCTCATAGTGACGCCACGCAGGTTTTTGACACGTGTGGATAGAGTGCTCAGGCGATCACTCGGTGTTTCTGAGACTGCACCAACAGACGACACCGTGAAACCCGCTCCTCCCGTTGACCCAGAGCTGCCTAGCGACATACCCGTGGATGATGAGAAGATGTTCTTCAATCTTCCTGATGAAATGAAAAACCAAATTGAATTCGAGATGGAGGAAATCGACGAACATGGAAATGTTGTTCACGATGAGCTGTGATGTTGCAGTAGATCTTGTAGCAGTTCAGGCTGGTCAATAATAAAATTTAAAGCATCTACACCTGACTGAACGACTCGTGGGAGTCGAAGATAGCGGCTATGCCACCTTGATGCCACCACAGTGAATATCACCGTTGACGCTTGGCAGAACTATTGAGAACGTCCATAGTCAACGCCGAGGCCTTCGCAATCGTTTTTTGAGGCCGGACGCGAATTTTCCGTTATACAAGCTACATGGCTACACCCGCAGCCTTCTCCCGCCTTCAATTAGCTGCAGCGCTACTTGGTAAGTGTGCGAGACTTGAATGACGGACACACTTCACAAAATTCTCTTGGGATTGCAGAGTATGACAATGATCCAACCAACCCTTACTTGCCTCTGGTCTCCGCACACGACAGCGCTATCTTCGCTCATCTCCGACGAGGGCAGTCTCGAAAGAGTACTGACTACCTCGGGGTGTCTGTGCCCAGCGAAGCAGGCGATTCTACACCGGGACACCGAAGGTCTAGAAGCTCCATTGACGGACTCAGGAACCCTTTCGGAGCTGATGATGACGAGGAGCTCGAAGACGAGGAAGCTGGCGAGGTAGATCTCGCTTCATGGGGCCTTGACCAATTCATCAAGGACAAAGCCAAAGCAAAGGGCAAGGCGAAGGCTAAGTCGGAGGTGTTGCCCAATCCTCATCCAGTAATGGTGATGCATCGAAATGCCCGGAGCGCTATAGATGACGGACCTCGAGGAAGGTTGTCCCGACCAATGAGTTCCGGGACCATGGATGACTTTGGCGTTGGAGGTGCCTTCTTGGACGCCGAGAACACTGCTGGTTTAGACATCGCTCGTCCTCGATCTTCTGCTGACTTAGAACGGATGCAATCCCCTCAGCGTCCAATGCCACGTCGCCGTGAATCCAGCCACGCTCTCATCGAGACACTGTCTGTCGCCCCCCCTCTTCATTCTGTTCCGTTCCCGTCTGTTTCAATTCGAGATGGTTCTCCCGGGGGAGAAAGACCTGCTTCACGTGCTGACTTACACACCCGTACTCAATCCGACACTAGTATGGGCTCAAAGTACCTTCTGAACGGCGCAAACGTTGATGCAGACGGCAGTCCCTTTTCTGTCCGACCCCCATCACCTGACCGTGCATCACGGTTTGATCCCAAAGTCAATCACGGGAGAACAGCGTCTAACGCAACGATGGGTACTATGGCATCGAAGAATATGCTTGCAGGGGAGAATCCCTTTGCTGTAAGACCTCCCTCTCCTTCCCGGTTGTCACGATTTGATCCCAAAGTTCGTTCGCGAACAATTTCCGTTGGGTCAATGGGCACTCGGATTCTCATTGATAATGACACCGAAGCAGACTCACACAGGGATCGACCTTATTCTACCGTTGAGCTACTTAGACCAAAGGTTCTGGTTATGCCGAGCCCTTTGCAGAATGTGGCACCACCACCACCTCCCCCTCCTTCTTTTACACCTAGGGTTGGGTTTGAGACATCCACGGATGGTCCGCCTTTGCCACCAGGTGCTCGCTCTGCGAACCGTTCGTCCACCTCTTTAACGAACTACATGACTCCCGCCTCGGCACCCATAGCATCCAACTCCTTCACTCCTAACCCTCGAGCAAGTCTTACGCTGTCTCAACTCGCTTTTCGTAATACACTTGTGGTCGGAGGGCAAAGAGATATTGCATACTCTGACATTGACCGCCGTCTTCCTCGAGCGATGAAAGATGGTGAACAAGCAAAGTTCGAAGAACCAGAAGAAGAGTCCCCTGTGCCCGTTTCAATACCCCTTCCTCCTGTCCCTCCTCCCACTGAGACGGAAATGAAGCGCCCGGCTGGGAGGCTCTATGGAAGGAGTTTGATAGACAATTTAGAACATCGTAAAGCGGAAATAAAGCAGAAAGCCCGGTAAGCATCTCAACCGTCTTTTCAGTACTGTCCTCATAGTCACTTCAGTGTCTTTACTGGCGATGAACGACCGTCGATGATGGTCCGGGGTCAGATTCGCCGATCAAGTACTCTTATTGACCCCCAGACGCTTGGTCGTCCCCCTTCACAGAATCTTGACGATATGATCACTCCAAATCCTCGCCAGTCTCTCTTACGCCGGAACTCCTCTGGCAGCAAGCCTCTCCTGGACATGGGTGGAGAAAAGGCTCCCTCGAATCTTGGTCCAGGAGCAGAGCAGCTTTTGTCTAAAAGTCGCTCTGTTTTTGGTGTTGATACGTTGTGGGATCTTGAAATGGTCAAGTTGAAAAAAATGGAGGCGGAAGAGAAAGCTGAAGCTGAAGCACGGAAGAAGCGGGAAGAGGAGGAAGAGGAGCGTCGGAGTAAGAAAAAGAAGAAGGGCAAAGCAAAAGCAAAAGGTAGCACCATTCCGCTAGACTCGACTTCACCCGACCTCCCCTCTGGATCACGAATAGGCTCGGCCCCTCCCACTCTGCCTGCCATTCAGAGGCCCATTCTTAAGCGCGCACCGCAGGTTGACGACGAGAGTGAAAGCGACAGCGACAATGATCATGCTGTGCCAAAGGCAACTCTCGAAAAAGCTGCTGACCGCTGGGTTTCTGAGTCTTCGGACGAAGAAAATGAACTCAGACGGACCACTGGGATTGGGCTACGGTATCTACCCAATGCCAGCGCGTCCCCTCAGTATCCACAACTAAATGGCGATGATAGTGAAGAAGATCTTCCCTTGACAGCTGCTGCTCAGCGCGTTGTCAGGCGAGCTTCGCGATTGGGGCCATTGGGCGTTGATGATGACTCGGAAGAAGACATACCGCTGACGGCAGCAGCAGCCAGGATTGTCAAACGGGCCACTCAGCTCCCGCATCATGCAGATGACGATGACGAGGACAAGCCCCTGGTAGATGTCATCAACAGAGCCAGATCTGTTAATTTCGATGGCCGATCCCGTGCGGATGAAGATGAGGACGAAGATGAGGACGAGCGGCCGCTTGGTCTACGGGCTTCTAGATTACCACTAGCCTCCCAGACATCTCTGCCTTTCATTGGCGGCGAAGGGGATGACGATAAGCCCCTGGCCTTCCATCCTGAGCAACAACGTCGAACACAGTACCAAATGTTCGTCCAGGCTCAGCAGCAACAACAAATGATGATGCAGGCTCAAATGCAGAACAGTATGTTTTTCAATCCCGCCATGATGGGATCCGGCATTTTCACGCCTATGGCTGTCCCTCCGATGATGATGGGCGTACCAATGGCTCCTCCTTCACCACCTCCAGCGCACGATGCAGGCAAGTATGGTCGTGTGGACAGGTGGCGACGTGATGTTGCTGTGGAGGGCGAGTGAGAGCTGAGCGGCTTGGGTTAGGTTTATGTTTTCTTTGTCTTCATATTTGCTTTTTATCGCAGGATTTTTATGGACACTCTTTGGACATTCGCATTCGCTCACTCTTTACAATTCTAGTCAGTCCTTTAATGTCCGCTGCACAGAAATACATCGGTATAGTCGAGATCAAACCGTGTGAATAGATCTACGTAAAAAATACCGTGGAGCATTGAACGAATTCTTGAATGGTGGTGTCGATTAAGGAATATGCATTTATGGTACGGGAAGGAAGGTGCCAATGAGTAGTACTATGAAATGCATAGAATGAGTGCCAATGGAATGGTTGATCAACAAGCTCATGAGGGGTTCGTTATCCATAGCCTGCGCTTGGGGACTGTGACGATAGACACTTCTCGTCTACCCATCTCTTCTTCTATCCGCCGTTGTCTGGTCTCTTCGTCTAGATCCTCCTCATCGTAATCTGTTTCGACTGAGCGAGGCCCGCCGACAGTTGTGGACACATCATCATGAACTCTAGCAGTGCGATAAGGAGGTTCATGGAGGTATGGGCCACGAGTATCGGTAGGGAAAGGATATTGTTCGTTGCCCACCACTGATAATGGACGAGAGGTCGGGGTCCCGGGAGAAACAGCCGGCAGAGGCTCTGCGCGAAACCGGGAGATTAGGTAAGTAAGTGTGGACCTCCTTGGTCGACCATGCCATGCGAGAGTAAAGAGGCAAATATAAAATATAAATGTCCATAGAAGGAATACGGCGAAGAGTGCCAGACGAGCCCAATTCCATAGTGCGATGAGGGAAAAAATGCAAAGAGCTAAAACGAGAGTATGGAAGAGGACGCGAAGGCATATCTCAAACGGCGAAGGCAGCTCGTGAGTAACGCGGGGGAATGTAGGCGTAGGCACGAGAGCACGGGTGCTCAACATCTCTGCTGTGTTTGGAGTAGAGCTGTTAATGAGGTTGCGTTGACCTTGGCCAGACACAAGATCGAGCTCGTTCTAAGATGGCGTTAAATTTCTTCTGTTGGAAGCAATCAGAAAGAGGTCAGTGCTCACCACTGCATTTAGACTGCGACGTCGATCAAGCCAGTCTACGTCGCCCAAACTCCTTGGTGCAACAGGCACGCGTTGATATATATCTGTATTTAGATATGCAAGCCCATTTGCGCTGGATCTACGAGTACGTGCTGGGCGATTGACAACCTCAAACGCTCGTTGCGGCCCAGACGAGTGCATGGACTCGCTGTCGGTAGAGGTTCTTCCCTCCCGACTTCTGCGGCCTAGCAAGAAGCTCGAACCACCCCAGGAATGTAGACGGGTGCGAGGAGAATGTTGGGAAGGAGGATAGTGTGAGTGCTGTGTGGCATTGTAAGCTGCGAGCTTCTCAGCAGTGTCGGTGGAGTCGACGTGCGAAGTAATTGCCTCCTGGCTGACTTCTTTCGGCGATCGCGAGCAACATAAATGAAAGAGATACAAAAATGGCATCATCACATAGAGTGCAATGAATAATGCAAGTCCTGCGACTCCATGCCCAGTTGGTAGAACTGTACGGGATGTAGAACGTTTCGTTGTGGTCACTATGGAGCTCATTGATGTGAACGACGAAACAAGACCGCCAACACCAGCACCATATGCAGCAAGAGCTATGATAGCGGATAGATAGAAGAGAGCAAGATTGCGATCTGTAGGACGATGCGTTTGTGCTGGTGGCAGAGCCAGGCGTAAAAGCAGGAGGGACGGGAGAAGAATGGCAAGAGAAAGGGGTGCCAATAGTTTGTGCGCGAAAGAGACATCGTAAGACTGGGAAGACTGAGAACCATTTGTTGCAGTCGGGGAACCAGACGACGTAGTAGAACTAGAAGACGCGAGTTGCACCGCGCATTGAGTTAGGTATTGAATGGTAACATTAGCACCATTAGCGCTGATGCCTGTCTGAAGAGCACCCGATGGAGCTCCCCAGCTGCCGCCTGAGGATGAAATGGAACCATTGTACGCCCTCAAGATCCAAACTTCCGTGAGGTATTCACCGGACTCATCCTGACCTCCGAAGACAATGGTGTCAGCCACACCTGGAATCGAGCCGACGAGCGCCTGAGAATAAGAAAGGGCGACGGCGCCCTCCCGAGGTGTGGGATATGTCTGAACGCCATCTTGGCCCGGATCACCGGCCGGAAGGACTCTAGTCCAATCGCCAGATACGATGTCCAGAACTGCTACCTCACCCTTCTGCAGGCCGCCTTGGTCGTCCCACAATGAGGAGTTGAAAGTCCCAAGTACAAGGAACACTTGGTTCCCATAACTGGAAGAGAAAGGATTCAAGTTTGGAGCGAGCGACCCTCCATATCGTGGAGCGGGACAAGAGGGGGGATTAATTTCTATGGTTGATCCGACTTCTAGAACATACGAGTCACCCTCGGCGCACGATTCATTCGAGTTATTGGTCGTATTACAGCCGCTCACAGAAATGAGGTTTGTCTGAACAACTGTGGAAGCCTGGTTGACACTGTAGCCTGCATTGCCAACGGTTTTGTGACTCCAAGCACCATTGGTGGAATTCGTCGCAAGATTAGAGGATAACGTTCCAGAGACAGTGAAATCCCAAACATCTGATAAGGGAAACATGTTTGTGCCATCGGTGCCACCAGACATGTAAAATGTGTTGCTTGTTGTGGTAGGATCAGGCGCTACTGTATCATCTCGGCCACCAGAGGCGCCCCAACGTGCTGGTGGAGGACTTGTCGTTACAGTGACTTCAGACCAGAATTTGTTTATAAAATCAAATTCCTGGATGGAGATGAGCAAGCCTGATAAAGCTGAATGTTACGAGCAACACGAACCCATACGTCCGATAAAGCCTGTCCAGAGATCCCCCTTCCACCCATCACCAAGTGAGCATGCCGACTGATGAAATATGAGACGGATAGGAAGATAAATAAATGGACCTATACTTACTAGCTGGAGGAGAAATCTTCACCGCTGACAGCCATGTACCTAGCTGGGGGTAAACCTTGTGGTAGACCTGTCTGAGGCTGAGGAATACTCCATATAAGTGTGTTGAGGTCTAAGCTGAAAGAATTTCCTATATGATACAGAAAGATTTGAATCCATGGAAAATTAGACATACAGGTAGGTCTGGTCTGTTGGGATACCACTAGATGATTCACCACCGAAAATGATAAGGCTAGTCGACGATGGATCGTAACCGATGGACGGATATTTAACGGCAGCTGGTGCTGCACCCTGTATGCTACCGGTGATATTGAGCCATTGTAATGGTGGAACTGGGAATACGGAGGGGAGCCTCTGGGCATAAGCTGTGGAGATGTATTTTATAAGGAAAAGCCAAGCAATTGTAGAACATGGACGAAAACCGGTTGCCATAATGTTCGTGACAGGTGTAAAGTATTGGAGTCAAAAAGTCGTATATCGCGAGCTGACGCTCGTTGTGAGCGACTACTGCGAATTGGAGACCAGAGTTACCAGTGGGAGGTCCTGAAGGCGTTGGTTCGCCGTGGCTGCGCGAGCAACAAGTCCATCCCCGACCATCCACGGCTTAATTTTCCTATTTAGGAATCTGTTCATGTGCTCAGTCGCGTGGCATTCTTCCTCGGTGCACTTGAAAGAAAGCAGTGGAGCAGCATTGCCAGTCGTCAATCCGAATCGTCCTATGATTCTCGTCGCACATCGCGATCATCGTCCCTTTGCCTGTGTTTGAGCCATACTAATTGCTCAAGTCCAACTAAACCATATGATCAATGTCTCGCCATCCTGCCACTGGCCCAGGTCAGCTTCCTCTGATCTATTGATGCCTGTGAAATATACCGCCGCCGCTATGACTCAACTTACCCGTGGGTAGCACCTGGGTATGACCCGGGTCGACCCATGTTAGGCTTCCTCGGAGTGAATCTATTTCGGTCTGTCCAAAGGGAACATAAAAATACATAGTGAAAGTCATGGCTACAGTCGGCATACAGTATATAAATTACGTGGACACTGGATCAATCTGAATCTACTCCCTCTCCATCTGAAATGGCATCTTCGTTAAATTCAGTATGCAAGCGAAGAGCGGACTGTGGTTGGAGGTGATCCAATTCATCCTCCGATGAGCTTTCACTACTCCAGACAAATTCTGATGCATCTACACTCAAACCCCTCTCGTTGGACCTGGCAGGTCTATGAGAACCCGAAAATGGTATCGACAACGATCCTGGCCTAAATTTCCTGAAGAATGTGGACGAGTTAGAAGCTTTTTGCCTTGGATCGTCAGCAGACGGTTCTGGTGTAGCTGTACGCGGGCTTGCAGACGAGTTTCCAGCTCCGCTATCGCCGTTGCGATCGAGGAGATCAGATGCCCACTTGCGACGCAGAACAGGAGAACGTAAAGGGTCGGTAGCATTGTTATAATTGTTTTCATATGGTGTACTCGTCTCAGATTCTCGTGAAGCGCCAGCTGTAGGGCCACCACGGCGGAAGTACCAAGCCGTGCCATTGTCTTCGAATGCACGTTCGGTGTCTGAGTCCAATGGTATTGGCGACTCAGACCTTGTAAGAAGTCGAGAGCCAGTAACAGGCTCCGGGACAGTTTGACCATTGACAACAATATTTCGGGTGTCTCCGGGTTTTGTACGAGACCGAACCCGGTCCATTGCCATGCGGACTGCCTGTCGACCTATGAGAATCTCATTTTCTATGCGAAAACGATTTTCGATCATATGTAACTGAAGTCAACAATGAGCAAACGAACAAAGACACAGCAGCCAGTAGCTCTGACCTTAGGCCACGTTGCAATCTGCCCGACTTTCATCATTCGTTCGAGCTCGACCGAGTCTGGGTCGCTCAGGATATGTAACCAGTCCTATCATTCAATCAGCTATCAACATCGTATTTAGAAAATGCTGTGCGGACTACGCACTAGAATTCGCGTCCTCGGCCAGATTCTAAAGCCGAGTGTGAGCGTCATCAGATGGTCGGATGCTTGGCACGTACGTGACAGCCCCATCAAAACGTTGCAGAAAGACACTTGACCAGTCCTGTCCGAGCAACTGCGGAAGAAGCTCGAGATCACGAATCACCTGGTCGGAATGGTTTAGTGACTTGGAACCTATCGGCACCATTAAACAAGCATTTACCTTGAAATTCTTCGTAAGCTCTAGCTTGAGCCACTGTTCTGCCGCAGACAGAAGAAAATTGCCCCGCCACCCTATAAGCACATGAATCACTGACTAGAAAAAAATAAGTGTTCATCCCATACCCTTTCCTTTCCTGTGAGCTACCGGTTTTCCTGCAGACCCACGAGGCGCAAAGAAAAACAAATGGACGTGAGGGTTCACTTGCGACACAACCGGATGGGTGACTCGAATCATAGTCAGCCAGTCATGATCGTCCAACAACAATAATCTCACCATTGAAGTACATTTTGAGAGCTTGAAGGGGAATATCAACTCTAGTTGATATCAGAGGCGTATGAAAAATATCTCCGCAGGGTCATGCTTACCTTAAGGACCCGTCCTTAAATTTACTGCCCCAATTCCATGGTACTATGCGGCCATCATGGAGTTTTTGCATGAGCACAACCGGATTGAGAATCCCAGGTACAGCTGCTGAAGCGAGTAGGGCTGTCCAAATTATCGTGTCCGGCGCAGTCATGTAATTCAGGAGCTTCGTGGGACTAAAATGAATGTCAGCTGTTTTTGGTTCGAGCCCAGGTGACGAGCTTACGCGTGGCGGTCAGCGGGGACAACAGAAATGTTAAGGATTCGCCCGGTCCGTAGATAGGCTTCTCGAAAGGTCATGGAACCTCTCGTGAAAAATGTGCACTGTCAAAAAACGGATCAAAAAAGAAACGCCGATTGAGTATGCCTGCCAACTTTACGAGCCCATGCAACACTGTCAAATCTTGCGCCGGTGGCCCAAAAACGTTTTATCCATACAGTGAACGTGTCTTCACATGCCGTCAGTTTTTGGGCGAGCTCCGGTACAAGAAGAGTCTTCAGTTCCGCATCTGTACGTGTGCATACCAGAGCGGCAACGAGACCACCAGCAGATGTTCCGGCAATAACCCGGGGAAGCAGCCCTGCATCTAGGAAAGCTTTCACTACACCAAAATGATCTAGAAGAGGGAGTCAAATGTCAATCGCGTGGAATAGTTTCCGACTTACAATATCCAAAAGATGCGCCACCAGAGAGACATAAGGCAGATGTTCCCAGATTAGTACTAGCATTTTTGAAGAATCTCCTCTTCTCTTCAATAGAAAGCTCCAAGGACTCTCGAACGAATTGCAACGCGCTTTGCAACTCTGTATGATACGCTATTAAAGGGAATTAGACCGAATAAGATATGTCTTGATAGGTACTGACTTTCAATCAAGTCCTTGGTGCCCAGGAAAGTCTGGTACATCAAAGGATTGGATTAGGCTCCCATTTAAAGGATGAGTGCTTACTTCACTATAAAGCCTAAGAAAATCATGAATGGGAATGGGATCGAGCACCTTAAAAAAACTCACCTGGGGGACTCGACTCCTACAAAATTGGTTCGGATACATGTCTCTAATACACCGAGAACGCCGCGAACATCCTTCTTCTCTCTCAAGATCTTCAACGACCGATTCACCTGACAAGTGTCGCTTGAGCTACTGTGATTGATGTACAGGACTTTCTTCACCTTGCGCAGAAGTTTCCAATCATAAAATGCATCCTCGTCAATCTTCTTCCAGTCATTGAACAAAAGGTATTTATCGAGCATCATTGCTATTTCCTTCCATTCCTAAAGTCAAAAGTGAGAGACTGATGCATAATTCAAGACAAACGACACACCTGATAAGTGCGTGCCCCACGAAGACGCTTTCGTAGAAGGCCCTTCTGCCCTCGCCCTGGGATTTTGGATGAGCTTGAGTGTCGGTACAGTCAAGATTAAACTTGCATGCTAGCAGCCATTCTTTGGTATTTACAAGTTGTCTTATAAGGATGTAGAATCCGAACTGAGCCGCGATGAGGATAAATATCAAAAACTAGTAATGAATGAATGTTGAGTGGGGTCGAAATAGGGTTATTGACGCTCACAAGGAGTGGCCATCGGAGCACGAGAAACGACCACTCTTGCCTCCTATCCGTAGACTTATTCCCCTTTCGTTTTCTAACCACAACACATTTAGCGGGGTTTAACCGACGTATGAAGCTCTCCGTACCTCTTCACCTTCAAGTTGATTGGAGCGAAGTCGGAAAGAGCGGAGACTTTCCTCACTCGAGGGCTCTGTGGCACAGGGGAGCTAGGAACGGTCTGTGGTGAAGCTATTGATAGAGCATCATGTCCATCTAAGTCGTCCGACTGTAGGGCGTTGATGAAAGCCTGTATGTGTCTGCAAAGGGTTTCCGTCAAACTACAACTAACTGAAAACAGGGCAAAGGACCAACGATTCGTTAACGTAGCCTGAATCGAATAAGTCCGCTGGCGCTTCCATCATTCTTTATTGCCAGCGGCGGTAAGTTGTGTGAAAGAGTCAGCGAACGCGGTCCAGGTCGTACCGACGACGGTACTACTTATCGATTGACACGTGATCTCTGTTTTAACTTTATTGTCTGTTCCCCAAACTTGTTCTACGGTATACATACGATTACTTTCTCAGTTTCCTCAGTGTATCCTACCAATTGAATGTTACCAAAGCATACCTAATTTACATGCTGTTCTGTCCCAACATGCGCTAATATGCTTGTGATATCCTCGGGAACAGGCCACAATAAATGGCGCATACGAGTTTCTGATCTCGAAGCAGGTATGTATCTCGTATCTTTACCATCGCTGTACGGTTCTTTAATGACAGTGTCCAGATGACTTCCCGCTCGCGTATGAAACGTAAGGTGGTGGACGATGTGCTTGGAGGAGAAGAGACTTGGCGGGATGCTGGCGGTCCGCCACTCAGTCTATTTTTTCATTGAGGCTGTAGGAAGTTGGGGTACTGACCTACGACCAATAGCCGGTGTGGTCAACCACGCGCGTATTTCTATCAGTTACAGATTGGATCTGCAGACGTGCTATGCCGACGTGTGCGTTCAGCATACCTCCTCTGGGATTAGACTCACGAAAACTTGGGCACTGATTTGCTTCTTGGGGTCAGTTTACAGGTAAGTTTTGATAGTCAGTTTATTCATAACCTAGCCCGGCTGACAATGTTCCAGATGCGCCGGATGTGCCTACCAGTGCGTGAAAATTAATGGTTTCTTAAAATGCATGACAGAAATGCTCAAAACGACACCTCATCCGAATTTTCTTAAATGTCTCCACCAAGCGGTTGCCTGCGGTTGCTTTAACTTGAGTAAAGGCTTCGCTTCTCTAGTTTCAGAATCACACGTGCACCCCGGATTCTACCTGTTTCAGTTGTTAAGGGTGACACGTTTGTCTGACACCTGATCAATGTTATGTTCCAACCGTCACGGGCCTTGATCGTCGCTATTCTCATACTAGAGTAGGAACCTCTAGGAACCATATTGTACCATTACTGCCGCCATGGAAATCATTCTGTGGGTTTTTAGCCCCTCCCCCTCCCAACGGCCGCAGCATATTCTACTCCAGTTGCATCACGCAGCACAGGGTGCGATCTAGACGACGGAAAGCACTGATTGGATCGGCATTATTCGCCTATCTTTCGTATCGTCATCTTAACTTGGACAGTCGGCTATAGAATTCACCTCTGATGATATCTGATCGCGCAATGCTCCAGAATCCGATTGCGGGAGATAAGATCTCCCGGGTGTCAAGGTACTATCCATCAACCGGAATGAGGCTATTGTCGTCCCCGTGATCTTGATCATCTTTGACACCGCCCATCATATACTCCGCTTTTGGGTTGATAGAACCTTCTCAAGGAGCCCAGAGGTATATAAACCATCTTACACCCATCCCTTCTGCATTCACTCACTATCCTACTTACTATCATGGGTTTCCTCGACGCCTTTACTAGCTCCCAGAGCGAGGAGGTTGGTCCCTTTATGACTCCACGAACAACACATCTTCAATGATCTATCTACAGTTCTACGACTCGGATGCACCCCACAAAGCTAGCTTAAGCCACGAGCTCCTTGGTGGTGCCGTCGCGTTCGAAGTAAGATCAGTCTTTTCCTGCCATAATCAGTTCTCATGTTGGATCTCAGGCTGCAAAGGCTTACGAAGATCACTGTGCCAAGAATGGCAAGCCCGACAACCATGCTTTGGCCAAGGAACTCCTGTAGGTCGTGCTAGACACATGCGTTTCGTATTGCTCATATGATGTCTAGCGCTGGTTTCGCTGGGGCTGCCCTTGACCGCGTCGTCGAGACGAAGGGTGTAGGTATTTAGTTATTGGAACTAGACGCTCTAATGAAACACTGGAACAGGCTGACGCTTGGTCTGAACACCAGAGGAAGAGAGCACACGAGCATGGTATGGATTTATTTACAACATCGTGATATATTTTGACAAGCCACTTGCAGCTCGGGAGCAGATCGACGAAAGATTCACCGAAACTGTTTACGAGGAGCATTACTAATTCCACTAGTACTGGTGAAAGAGCCATACAGATAACCTGTACTTGATACTTGAATACAAACAACCTGTATAGTCATGCAATGTATTTCAATCCATGGACTGAATCATTTCGCATATACAATGCGTGACTCAATAGATACATAGCTTCCATAGATCTTCGATTGATCCATACTTTACATGGCGAACACAGCGATGCAGCCACGTCACAAACTTATTGTGCTTTTGTGAGCCATTTTTTCAAGCTTGTTTTGCCCATCTTGTCAACTGCCCTTTTGACATCGTCCCAAGTCAACGCACTTCGATATCGAGCGAATCCTGGAGCGATGGTCGTAGACGAGGCGGCTACACATACAAATATTTTTTCACCGATCAGATGTTCGAATGCCTGAATTGTGATAGACTTCAGCAGATAAAAATAGGTCGATAAGAATTCTGGACGCACCCTCATCAGAACTTCCCGGGTACACCGAGGCACGCCGATGCTTCCTCCTGCAACCTGAATCGGGGCCGCTGCCGAAGCACGGTATTGATCACGAAAAGCGTCGTAAAGCATCTCGAAGGTTATGGCATCATGGCCAGCAGTATGAGCATGCACGGCAGCTATCAGAAGACAGATCGAGGGATACGGTAATGCTGGTGGAGATTTCAGCTGAAACCTTCATGCCAGGGGGAATAAATCGACGCACTGCTCAAGTGAGGAAATGGATCACGTATACGCTGTGCATGTACTGCTGATACGAGCTGTGCACAAGTGGGAAAGGGAGACGAAGGGGCTAGTGCAGCGATAATACCAACCTATTCAAGAGTCAGAAAAGTTCCCGAGCCAGCCATCCAGGCGTCGCACCAAGATTCGTTGAAGTACCCTAATGTCATGCGTAACAGCAACAGTTTCTTGAATTTGTTTGAGCACTGTTCGATCTGCGATAAAATTATCGATGACCATGGTCCATAATGGCTCCCACTCTTCCTCGGGGGGTTCAATTCGGGTCCGCAGCACTCGTTCGATGAGCTTCATCCAGAATAAGAGCTCTGTCGGAGCAACAGTACGCAACATTCGCCCAGAGAATCTGCTCTTGACCCTTTTCTCCAAAAGGTTTATTGTATCTATCCTCGTGGTTACTCCAATGACTGCAATGCCATTGTGTCCTTGACCGACTCTGCAGCTTTGTGCAGTATCCAGTAAACAGTAAAGAAGTGCCTGCCGAGCATGTAACGCAAAGAGGTCAAGGGCGTCTAAAATGACTACCACTGGCCGCGAAAGCGTGGTTAAGGCTGATACCAATGCGGGGAGATGGGATGGGGGCGGGATGTCGATACTTGGGCCGGCGTCCAGGAAAGGATTATCATCATCATTTTGGTCATCGTCATCATTAAGTTCGCCAAGGTAAGTTTTGCCTGTTTGGATAGAGAGCTGTCGCGCGATCTCTCGAAGTGCGAGGCGATCATTTAGCTCGGTATGACCCGAAAGCCTAATGACAATCGGAGTCTGATTCAGAGACGCGATAGCTCGATCTACAATCTTGAAACAAAGGCTTTAATATAGTTAGGCGACGGGAAGATGTGGGCAGCTTACAGCAGTCTTTCCGCTGCCGCGTGGTCCTAGGACAAAACAACTATTGCCCTCCCCACGAGTGACAGTTCCCGCAAGCAAATCCTTTAGTTGCTGAGAGGCTGCCGTGTTGGTAGGGCCAAGACTGTCTTCATCGCATTCCATGATAGAACTTTGTAGTTCCAATAGCATAGCGTGCTTCTGTAGAAAAAGACATGTGCCGAGATGAGAGGGCAGATTACGAGGAATGCGGGTAGGTGACCGGAGTCTAGAAGCTGGAGACTGATCTTTCTTGGGAGACTTCGACTGCAGCCTATCCCTATTCGGTGTACTCGGAAGTTGATTGGTCCTATTAGGTGAGGTCTGGTGGTGCACGACGTTTTGAAGGGCGGAAGGACGGCTTGGAGATGCGGCGGGTGGTTCTGCTCCATGATTTGCAACACCTGTGGTTGCGGTAGGTGTCTTAGCAGGAGGTTGTCGTGTACTAGGCACCGGTGAGGCTATGAAAGCAAGCTTTGGGAATGATTTAGGTGTCGTAATTTCTACAGAATGCAGAAGGACGCGTCCAACGTGAGATCTAGGTGGAGGCGTTGTGCAATTGACCGGCAGTTTGTGGGGAGACAGATTCAGCTCATCGGCGTCGTCGGAGTTGGCAGGTTTTGCTTGTTTGCGAGGACTCATTATCGGGTTAGAGTTCTGTTTTCTATTCCTTGTTGAAGGTGACGAAGCGTCATTCTTCTTGAGGGGTAACTGGCTGGCGGCCGACTGCGTCTTGCGGATTCGTGAGGGGCGTGCAGATTGTACTGGCGGATCCAGCTGTGCATCAGCTTGGAATCTTTTGCTACTCTGCAGGGTAACTTTCTTCGGAGAGTTGCTAGTAGACCGAGCTGATGATCCAGCTAGTCCAGAATTGTTCGGTCGAGCACTGGCTCTAGTGACGCGCTTGGGAGGAGAAGCCTCAGTTACAGCGTCGGAGTCCTCACGCGTCTTGCGTTTAGGCATTTGTGATGGTAGATGATAGACGGATCAGGAGTTACTAAGGTCTGTATTTTGAGGAGGCTATTGAACGCGTCAAGTTGTCACGTGCTACAAGTGGACAGTGTCACAGGTCCACACGTTTTACTATCGACCAACTCGTTTTGTTTCATGGGATTCACAGGGCGAGTTATTGCAGCACCGGTTTGTCATGATCTGACATACGATGAATCAGGCTTGCTCGATGGATCAATGCTCCAAGCACAGGTCTCGAACTCATTCGTGAAAATATAATGCGAAACCACCATGTTCGTCGCAACGAAAACTCAATCGTCATTCCGGTTCGTTGATGCCGCTCGTAGGGTCAGCTCCGAGGAAGGTGGTTCTTGAGTGTGAAATCTTACCGCTCGACATTGGGTTCAATACCTGGCCTTCAAGTCCACTCAGAGCGCTCCATGTGCACTCTGACGATGAATGAGAATGTCTTCGTTCTTCTGGAAGATCCTGCAGCACCTACTCGTGCAGACATTGTAACAAATGCTCAAAACCCTCATATTACCGACAGACAAGTTTCCCCAGCCCCACCACACTACCGAACCACTTTCCTCACACTCCGTCCGCCCGGCGCATTAGAACAAGTTCTGCACCAGTTGAAAGCACGCTGGATCCCTGTCAGACAAACAGCTCCTGGCGTACAAAGAAGTCAGGGCGGTCAGCAACTCTCTGTAGAAGGTTTTGTTTTTGCTATTGGCAATGATTGGCTCGTCCGTGTTGGCCATGTAGTCCTTGCTGGTGGTGCCGTCAAAGGTATGCTTCTTGAGGTAAGTGTTCGGCTTTTGTAGGTGGAAAATTGATTTAATCTACCATAATGCCCAGGCCGAGTATCTCCCGTTACCGGTTCTCCACTCTCAAACTGCAGACGGAACCTCAGAGCTTTTATCCAACCTTCTCACATCCGTGCTCCCAAATATTCGAGAGGCCAAAACAGTGGCGGTCACCATCAGTGACTCTCAGTGGGAAGAGGTACTTTGGGATCGCGAGGAAGAAGAGAGACAGTTGTCACAGCAGAAAGCAGAATCGAAAGGAGATCCAGATGATATTTATGTCTTTGGTGACGAGGGATTAGCCTCTGAAAAGAAGGGGGATTGGATAGGAGTTGATAGAGATCGTAGATCGGCTTTCTTGATTATCGGCGCATTAAAATCAGAGGGCATTTTGTAATTTGCACTTACAACTGCTATCTGAAGAGTAGTTTACGCTACTGGTGATGGAACCGTAGACGTAAAGTTTTGGCGATTATGGTAAACTCTAGGAAACCTACCACCACTATACTCATGAACGTTTCGAACCACCATTAGCACTTTCTTCCATTCGACCATGTCATGGCGGTTTCGAAATAGCTGGCATGCAAGCGCTTGCGCCCGAAACTTTCTAAGACACTCCTCCAGTCAGGTCCAACCCCGGTCAACGCTCCATTTCTATCAAAATCGCCAGCTCGAGCTCTATGCTTCAAAGGAAGCAAACAGACTCAGCCTCCGACAGCTCGTGAAACTACTTTTGTAAACCCATTTCTTAACATACTCATGGTGTGATAGGTGTTCTTTGGGCGGTCTATGGATGAGGAGAAACTGATAAAGGTGAGCGCTTGATGGGGCATACTAATGTTAACGTCAGTGTTAAATCTCATTTGTTACAGAGCGCCAATTATGTCCGCACCGAGCTGCCTGTCCGTATCGCACACAGGCTAAGGGATTTGCAAGCCCTTCCGTATGTAGTGGTAACTCAGGAGGGCGTAGCTCAAGTCTATGAGGTCTGTTCCCATAATACTAATTCATAATTTGTTTCTGACCTCGGGCAATTTCACACAGCTGTATTGGTCTGCATTTGAGAAGTCAGTAACTTGGTTGTGCAGAATGCACTTTTTCTGACTTGTTTATAAGGTTTCGGCGCTACCCTCAAGTCACCACCCTGGAAGAGAATGAATCCTTTTGCGAGTTCCTTGAGAGTATCTTGGATGAGCAGTAATGCATTGTTTTTGGTCCACCGCGCTCCTGGTTCTAACTACCATGACAGCGCACCCGTCATACCAAGTCTATCGCTAGGGCTCTCCCTTTCATCTCCGCACCTTTCACCAGATTCACTAGATGCATTCATGAAACGCATGCTCGTATCACGAATCTCCAGGCGTGTTCTCGCCGAACACCACCTTGCGCTCTCGAAGTCCCTTGGAACTAACGGCCTCGGTCTCCCCGAAGATCCACATGTCGGCATCATATACACGGCGCTCAACCTCAGGCATTCTATTGACAAGTGTGCCGCGCTCTTGCGTGGCAGGTCGTACGATATAGTGGATGGCACTGGGGAAAGCGTGCCAAATCGTGGATGGCCGGAAGTGATCGTCGACGGTCATGTTGACACTAAGTTCTCCTATATACGTGAACACCTCGAGTAAGTTTTATCACTCACACCATGTTTAATCTCACTCACGCCTCATTTTCTAGGTACATTATATTTGAACTCCTCAAAAACGTGCAGGTTCTCGGGTCACATCTAAACGAGTAGTTGACTCACGGTGTTCTAGGCAATGGCGGCCACTGGACTGCATCACCGGAGATCATCTAGCCTTCCTCCTATACGCGCTACTATCGTAGTTGGTGAGAATGACGTTGGGGTGAGAATATCTGATCAAGGTTGGTACCCCTTTTCCCGCCTACAGGCGAATTTAAAGTCAATATCTATAGGTGGTGGTCTCTCATCTGCTCGGATAAAGTCACCCTCCGACCTCTTCTCTTTCTCACACATCCGCAATGCAACACGCATGGATGACACGCGACTGGGCGCACTGCGCTCCGCCAGCTCGAGAGGCGTCAAAGCGACTGTTGCAGAGCAAATACGCCCATTGCGGACAGAACATTCGAATGTGAATTCAAACAATAAAGACCCTGAACGTGAGGCTGGCATTGCGCCACATCCCAGAATTGGGCTGGGCCTACCCATGAGCAATATATTTACTACGTACATTGTTCTTGGCTAGCGCCTGTATAACGTTAACTGAGCTGCCTTGATAGGTATTTCGGAGGCACCCTGGAGTTGGTTTCCCTAGATGGTTGGGGTGAGTCAGTTTTACCCGTTGCATTCGGGCCTCATGTTGACTTTATAAAGGAACGGATGTATATTTACACTTGCCCAAGCTGGTGAGTTTTTCTTTTGAGTCAGCAGGTATCAACATGTGACGCTGGGCCAAGGGCACAAACCTCGAGGGTATTGAGCTATAGGGTTTGTGCACGTGAACGTAACCTATTTACCGCTGTTCAATTTCCTGTGAAATCAAAGAACGCAGCTGGTGAGATTAATTCTACCTGGATATGTATTACTTTTTGCCGCATGCACATAAGCTCATCTATTAACTTTTACAGTAGAAGTATTGCAGAGTCAGTTAGGGCTTGTAGTTTTGAACTGGAAGTGCTGTACCCAGATAGACTTGGCAACCCCCACTGCCTCAGTGCGGCGTCCCAAAATGTTTGTTTTTGTGCCGGTAAATTTCATCGATCATGTCTTGTGAGTTCTTCGGAGATCCTCGCCTGCTCGCAGTTGTACCTGTGACATTGTGAATGTAATATTAATCCCTCTACCTTGGGTAGTGCCTCCGGGAGTTCGCACGTCGCGAAATGTGTATGTAATAATAGCTTGACATATGTGTCAAGGCTAGCAAGTTGCTGTGCACACATCGCTGCAGTGGCAACACACTAGTTTCCGTTGGACCTGGGCGTTTATCTCTTCTCTTAACGAAACACTCATCTTCGCCTTTGTTCGATGTCCTTGCTGTCCCTCTTTAGAGCACTAAACGTGATTCATAATGAGCAGTGATTCTTGCAACCTACCCCCACCTTCATACGAGCTTTCCCAGCAAGGTCATGACCAGAAGATTGTTGAGAAGAAACTCCAAGAGCTGCTCTTATCAAAGATCCCCATTCATGCCGTCGAGGAAGAGCACGCTGAGGACGATAGTAAAGATTCTAAAGAACCAGAGGAGCAGAAGCAGACACAGCCTTCAAGTTTGTTCCAAACCCCAGTACAACCGCTTCACATACAGAAGCGTACACTTCGCCCCCTGCCCCCAAACCCAGCAGACGCCCAACATTCCCGCAGCACACCAGCTGCCATTCACCCCATCGGTTCTCTCAAAGAGGCACCAGAACACCAGGACTATCAAGAGGTTCTCTCGCCTCCTCCACCCTTCGCAGCTGTAGGTCCTTCCCTTGAGGGACCTCCGTACGAATGTTCGATGTATCGTGCCAGTGGCTCTGCCTCACAACCCCCACTCAACCGTTCTTCCTTAAATCCACCTGTTCGTCGTGGACAGCACCGTCCCGCTTCATATTCCCCCGCTGAGCCACGCGCAGAGACATCTTATCAGTGCAATTCTCATGCCTCTTATCTCGAGCCCTCTAGCTCGAAGCATTCAGCGCCCCCTGGAAAAAGCTCCAATGCCCGACTGAATTTCAACCCATCAATTGCCTATGCAACCTCGTCTAACGCCATGTATGATCCTTGGGAGCATGCATCTACTTCGACAGCAGTTAATGCTGCTTCACTCTACTCGTATGTGATACAGTTTCCATTTCGAACTTGGTCATCTGATTGATAGCGTATACAGCTCAGCAGTGTCATCTTATTTACATCCAGGGTCAGCTGTCAATCCAGTGTCCTACATGTGAGTTTTCAACCTTCGGTCAAATCCGAAACCTATCTTATGCATGTGGTGTGAAAGTGGGGCCAAGAACAGATTTTCAACGCCTCCTCGTCCTTCTGCATCTTATGAATCGCTTACGCCCGCCAGCAGCACGGGATCTCCTGCTTTGCAATTCCATTCACCTTATGTACCTGTTTATTCGGCTTCTCAACAGTCACTTCCTCGGTATTCTCAATCTAGGTCAAAGCAAGGGAGTCATGTTCGATGGGCTTCGCAAGTTGATTTAAAAGACAAATATCCATGATGTACCACATCTTTTTCGTTGCTATTCACTCAACTGTACTACAAGGTCTTCTCTCGTTACCCCCCATTATGATTATCTTACTTCGCGTACATACGTTCCTCAGATGAGTAGCCCAAATAGTATGGAGTCCCTTGTCTTATCACTACTATACTAGCACCTGCATATGGAATCACAACTCAAAAGTTACCATCAACAACCTAAAATATTTTCTTGTCACGTTTAGCAGCCGATCAACATCAACATACTCGGCCATTAAGTAATTGGAGATAGGTGGACGCGGTGGGCCCTCACCATCATGCAACGCTCGAGCAGTCAGTCGACAACTTCAAGTTCGTCAGGCTCAGGTAAACCAGCCGACTATGTTACTTTTGAGCGCAGTGCTACCGGTTTCTCGGACGATGCTGTTCACCGTGCAAAAGCCGCGCAGCTTAAGCTGGAGCATTTTTACAAGGTTGCTGTAGAGGCAGCCATCGAGCGAAACACCAGGTACGTTGAGATTGCCAGTCAACTTAGAAGAAGGCCTTGATTGGTTCGCAGGCGCGTTGAGCTTGAAAGGAAGCTGCAGTCCGATGTCATGACGTCCGAAGACAGGAAACATCGCCAACTGCAACAACTGGGAAAGAAGGAGTCTACTTATCTTCGACTTCGGCGGACGCGGTTAGGGTTGGATGACTTCAGAACAGTCAAGGTGATTGGGAAGGGTGCTTTCGGTGAGGTGGGTGGTATAGTTAACTCGGTCGTCATTCACTATACGGTGTCATTGGCATTGCGTGCAGGTCAGGCTGGTCCAAAAGACTGATACCGGTAAAATTTATGCTATGAAGACACTGAAGAAGGAGGAGATGTTGAAAAAGGACCAGGTATGCATTTCTTCGTTGTGACAGATGCAGGCGGCTGGAACTTTCTTCGTAGTTGGCCCACGTCCGTGCTGAGCGCGATGTTCTGGCCGAGTCCAACTCTGCTTGGGTGGTTCAATTGTTTTATTCCTTCCAGGACTCACAGACGCTGTATCTCATCATGGAGTTCCTCCCTGGTGGGGACCTCATGACCATGCTCATTAAATATGATACATTCTCCGAGGACGTCACTCGGTTTTACATCGCAGAATGTGTACTTGCAATTGACACTGTCCATAAGCTTGGCTTTATCCATAGGTCAGCATAGCCTTTCTCCACTTTGCTAAACTTAGGCGTTCTCGCAGGGATATCAAGCCGGACAACATCCTAATCGACAAGGATGGTCACATAAAGCTATCTGATTTCGGTCTATCGACTGGTTTTCACAAGCAGCATGATTCAAGTTATTATCAACGGCTTTTGGACTCTTCCAACGGCGTGCAGTCACCGGCTGCCGCCGCCCGTAACAGTGTCATGGTCAATGCCATACACTTGACTATGTCAAGCAAAGACCAAATTGCTACGTGGAAAGCCAACCGCCGGAAACTGGTAAGGACACTGCCATGCTATGTTCACAGGAAACACTGATTTGGTGGCGTAACAAGGCGTATTCGACTGTTGGAACCCCTGATTACATTGCTCCCGAAATCTTTCAGCAGAAGGGTTATGGCAATGAGTGTGATTGGTGGTCGTTAGGTGCGATTATGTTCGAATGCCTTGTCGGATACCCTCCCTTCTGTTCCGAATCTACGCACGAAACATATCAAAAGATCATGCAATGGCAATACCACCTAGTGTTCCCGGATGATGTACATCTAAGTCGAGAAGCCGAAGATCTGATCAGGCGGTATGTCCAGAATACTTATAAGTGCTGAATAGTCGTGCTTACATCTTCGGGCAGACTCATCACGTCTCAAGATCGGCGATTGAATATCGAGCAGATCAAGAATCACCCATTCTTTTATGGTGTGGAGTGGGACACTATACGCCTGATTGATGCGCCTTTTGTGCCACATCTTCGCTCGATCACGGATACGTCGTACTTCCCTACAGATGAGATCGAACAGGCACCAGCTGAAGCCCCTGTAGCAGACGCCGCCGATGCCCAAAAGGACCTTGCGTTTCTTGGGTATGATGTCTATTCAGCCTTGTCTTGTTGTCGGCTGCTCATGCTTCGACAGATATACCTTCAAGCGATTCACGATCTCATCGCACGCTGTTTGATGTTAGACTATTTGCTCACGGTTGTATGATATATATTTGCAAGATTTGTACACGTGTAACTATACGGCGGGCTCGCCGTAATTTCGATATCGGTACGCATGTACGGCCATTATATATTGAATTCAGAAGGAATGAATCCGACGTTTTGGGTGTCGACGATGTGACTTGTTAGCCTTATTCGCACAGCCACCTCCGTGCGGAGTCACGAAGCATGTCAACCGTCTAGACTCTGCGTACACCCTGTTAGCAGAGTACATGAACGGACGCATGCTGATGGTGATTCAACATGCATCCTATCAGATAACTTGGAGTTCGGAATTCCATCAGAAGTCCCTCTTCATATCCAATTAACTTCTGCCCCGTACTAGAGTGGACTCCGAGGGACAATACGTTCTAGTCTACTGGACCCCCTGTATCCTTTCGCATCTCCCAACTCACGAATGCCCTAATGTAAGGTGTACCTCCACTAGTTCGCCGTTCCTGCCGGCCGTTTTAGACGTGCAGTTGGTGGTAAGATGAGATGACTTTGGTACTGACAAGATATTAATTGCTTGGTATGTGCTGACGCACAGTCCCTTGTTATTGATGATAAGCATAGCTTTCGCATGTCTATAGACCCTGGTACATCGCATTCACAGCGCGGCGCTGCGGAACGTGTCCTGATATCAGTCCAGATCCACCTCAGAAACAGACATGAATCTCGTTGGGCGTGATGACGTGAAGAAGCACTTGCAAGGCTCTGTCCCTCCAGATATGGTGGTACATTTGCCGTAGCACATCTATGATCCCTCTCAAACCGTCAAATATGACATTCTGTCTCACCGATAGCTGGATGAGGAAGAGCAACTCTATAAAGAAATGTTAAGAATGACACGGCAGTAGGTTAGGGAATGAGGTAGCCGAGGAATACGATATGAAGTGCATGTGGTCGAATACCTGCTGCATTGAAGAGAGAAGCAGCTCCGAGCTCAACGATTTGATCCGCTCTATGCTTCGGTGGTACAGAGACTCGACCATTTGTATCGTCCACCTTGCACAAAGCGAGACCTTGGACCTCAGGATGGGTGATGGATGGATGGAGAGAGGCTGGACGTTGCAAGAGATCGAATTCTTCAACTAGCACTCAGCTATAAAGGCCCCACTGCATCACATCACAGTTCTCATGCGATCCCTCAGTCGCTAGAGTATTTTAGGCCGTCCAAACTCGGGGTTGCGTTTTGAACATAGAATCCAACTGAACAACCACGACCAGCCTTGGCTTGCGAGTGTACCTGGTGTTACTCCCTCTCCATTCTGGACCATTCACGTTCGAGAATGACCCGGTATTGGGAAATGGGTATGAGCGCATCGTGTTTGACTGTCCACTGTGTCCAACCGTCGAGCTCGATGTCAGCTGAGGTTCAGTAGCATTAATATGCAACGTTTTAACGATGATTTTGTGAGTGAGTCGTGTTTCTACATTGGTCGCCGTGAATGCGTGAACACCCATCTCGTGACTTTTACATAATGATGGATATGTCACCAAGTTTTTGGCAGTATGGCATCACAACTTATCAGTGACTATAGTCATTGAATGAGCTAGGCGGACATTGGGTCAAAGATCACTAGTGCACTTCCCAACGTCTTGCCCAAGCATGTCACAATCTGCTGCATTTGCTGGCTTGTGGTCATCGCTTCCAACACCATTAACACCGTGGGTGTAAGTCCACTGTCATTTAAACTCCAAACATTCATGTAGTAAGACCAAAATTTTCTAGTCTAGATGTCATACAATCAATGGGGCATACCCAAATGACGCCCGTTCAAGCTTCCACAATACCGCTGTTTATGCAGCATAAAGACGTGGTAGTTGAGGCTGTGACAGGTTCTGGCAAGACGTTAGCGTTTGTCATCCCTATTCTCGAGCGTCTTATCAGAAGGGATACTAGACTCAGAAGAAACGAGGTCGGTGCACTGGTCATCAGTCCTACGAGGTGAGTTTGTGAGGAGCTCTCGAGTTACTCAATGCCTAATCTTGGTCCTGCTTCAAAAGAGAGCTTGCAACTCAAATTCATTCCGTATTTTCCTTCTTTTTGAATGCCCAACCGGATAATAGCGCTTCAAAGGAGTCTGAAGATGGAGAAGGATCGCTGCCACCTCCAGCAGATACCGAATACTCAGGAGCAGGATTTCCTCCACCCCTTCTGCTTGTTTCATCAGATAAATCTTCCCCAGCTCAGGATATACAACGGTTCCTCTCTACTGGTGCTGATATCATCATCGGGACACCTGGACGCATGGAAGAATTTCTTATAGGCAAAGGGAAAACTGTAGTTGGCGTCAAGGAGTTGGAAGTGTTGGTGTTGGATGAGGCAGACCGGTGAGCCTCTCCCGTTTACAGGAGTAGGAGCTTACTTACTGAAGACGTTCAAAGTCTACTGGACCTAGGCTTTCAAGCTGCTCTGGCTCGCATTATTACTCACATTCCGAAACAGAGGAGAACTGGTCTTTTTAGTGCGACGATGACAGACGCTGATGCTCTTTCTGAATTGGTTCGCGTTGGCTTACGAAATCCCGCTCGCATCGTTGTCAAAGTTCAGTCAAAGAGAACAAAGGGAACGAAGTCAGGAACCGTACAAGATACTCAAGTCATCGAGGAAAGGCGGATACCTGCAGGGTAAGGTGTATGCGCTACGTATCATTTCTTACTTACTTCTCTCTTCTCAGACTTCAAAATTTCTACATTAACTGTCTCCCGTCTGAAAAGTTGGTTCAACTAATACGTATAATCGAGCAGGAGTCGTCATCTCATCACGCGCCGCATTTCATTGTGTACTTTGCGACTTGCGCCTGCGTTGATTATTTTTATCGCGTGAGTGTTCTTACATCGACCTTTTGCTCTTGAATTTTAAATGGGATTTAGATATTATCAACGCTATTACCATCAGGTGTCCAACTCCATTCCCTTCATGGACACCTCCCCCCCGCAGCTCGCACTCGCGCTCTCTTGGCCTTTTCTTCAGCTCTGTCGTCGTCCTCTTCCCCTTCAGTGCTTCTTGCCACGGACGTCGCTGCCCGAGGACTTGATATTCCTCATGTCGATGTTGTTATTCAGTTTGACCCTCCATCTGACTCAAAAGCCTTTTCCCATCGTTGCGGTCGGACAGCTAGAGCTGGAAGGAGTGGGAAGGCATACGCACTTTTAGTAGGAAAAGAGATTGAGTATATTGGTCTGTTTTCATACGTGCTCACATTGCGTCTTCGATCTGACGGCCGCGTCAATAGATTTCTTATCCGTTCGAAAAATTCCAATCAGGCAACATCCATACATTCTAGCAGATGGAAGTAAAGGGCCGGACTCAGATTGTCTCTCGACAGAGGATGACGCCGTCAATATCTTCATGTCCCAAATCAGACAAACTGTCATGACAGATCGTGCGCTGCATGACAAGGTAACTACCTTTCTGAACCTGACATGTATGACCATTCTCACAGTTCAACAGGCTGTGAAGGCATTTGTCTCCTTCGTTCGTGCATATTCGAAGCACGAGGCCTCCTACATCTTCCGAATCAAAGACCTGGACCTAATAGGTGTTGCCAAAAGTTTCGGTCTGCTGCGTCTGCCACGAATGCCTGAACTGAAAGATCGTGATAAGTCACAATGGGAAGGCGCAGAACTCAATGTATGTTCAATATATTTTTCAGATATCACACATGTTGATTACAGTGATGAATGAAGTGGGATTTATACTGTTATGCGGACAAGGCACAGGAAGCAAAGCGAGTTGAAGAAGATTTGAAAAAAGCTGTAGTAAAGCACGACTCCGAGACTCGAGCTGCCAAACGCAAGCGTAATGCTGCATGGAGTCAGCAAGCTGATGATAAAGAAGAGAAAGACAAACGTCGAACGCAAAAGGCGAGGAAAAGACAATGGCTTAAAAGCCAAAATGTTGTCAGCGGCAACTCAAAAGGTGCTCTCCAAACAGGCAGAGCCAAGCTAGAAGAGAGCGGCGGAGAGGACGATTGGGACGAACTGGCACGAGAGGAACGATTAGCTAAAAAACTTCGGAAGGGGACTGTCTCGCAGAATGAATTCGATCAGGAGTTCGGCGACTTGTGAAAGTATGGCGATATTTTATTCCTTTCTTTTTGATCTGAACTCGTCAATTCCTTGTTGAAGGTGATTCTGAATACGTAGTGTGTCACTACATATCGTAACAGCACTTGCGCCCCCACTCGCCGACACCGCTTTGAATTTATCTTGAATTGCCTCGTGCGATATTGATCAAGATACGGGTTAGTTATTCAAATCCGTGGTTCAATTCATGCACCATCCGGCTAAATTACGTTGTCGTCATTCTCAATGGGTATACCCCAATGGTAAGCATATAGGCTCGGACTGCGACCAAGAGTTCAGTGCTTCAAGCATTAGAGTTTAATGCCCGAGTATTACCAAATGTGATCAATATACGAAGCTGGCTACCAGCTTTGCGCGATATTTCCGTACGTCCAGGACGAGACATAGCCAGCACAAACATCGTCACAAACTGGGTGAGTATTTGGGTAATGAATACCAGTCTCGTCGAAATGATGAGATCTGCCGAAACATATTAATCTCCGTATATTCCCTATAAATACAACAGCTTGCTAGTCCAGATTGACCGTATCATGTATCCTTTCTACGTAGGTTCGGTCGCATCTGCAAGGAAACAGTGAGCCATAAGTATGAAAGTTGAACAGGAGGAACTGACCACTTCCACAAATAGCGGCAACAGCCGTGGAATGTAAACCAGATCAGGAGGCTTGAGCGTATTTGTGGATCCCTTCGATTTGCGCGGTGGGTGATCTGGTGCGCGCTGAAGGTTTTCCGCGGAACGTGCAGCTAGGGCGGGAGGAGGTGGGGGCAACGGTTTGTCTGCACGATGAAGTGATGGCGGTAATGGTGGGACTGGAGGAGCATCTTTCCAGTTCGACTGATGGGAGAAATTGGTGGATTTCGCACTCCGTAATGAGATGGATCGCTGGCGGGTAGAAGGGGGAGGTTGTTGTATAGATGGAGGCGTCAGCGGGTGTTGCGGGGACGATGTATACGGAGATGGCCTAGCTGTTTGAACTCGGGACCGAGTTGGCGTTGGCCCTTCCTCCTCGCTCTCCTCGCTCTCGGCATCTTCGTAGCTCCCCGAACTGTCTGTTTCGTACTCACTAGAAGACTCGTCGCTTTCGTCATCCGTTTCCTCCGCGGCAAGATCAAGAGCATCACTTTGTACCAGTTCCCCGAAATTAATTTCCCCTACCACACTTTGCACTAGTGCCTGCGTTGCCTCGTCTTCGGCGTCCGCATCACTATGTCCCTGAGCCTGCGTGAAGCGCCTGCGCACTTTTTCTTCGTGTGCGATCTTCAGCTTGTAATGGTAACGAGCGACATCGTCTATCTCATTCATCATGTTGATGCGTTCTTGTCCGCCATGAGGAAGTAGCCATTCAAGCGATACCGGTGATCCTAGACCTTCCCGGACGACAGTAAGGAATATCTCGATCCATCGCATCAGGCTTTCAAACAAGCCCTTCCCGTTTGCATGTACCTTGTGCACGAAGGAATAAAATGCTTGCTCGTGCCGGCCGACGAGATCAATAAAGGTTTGCACGGTGACCTGGGGATCCTCTTCGCTTACTAACCGCTCGGTGGTTAGACTTTCTCCGTAAAGAATCGTTGCGAAGAGCTTACTTTCTTCCGTAGCCTCGACGACCCTAATTAAATCGGTGATGAAATTCTGCAGATCTGAAACAGAATTTCCAATATTGGCAGCCCGGTATACTTGGGCTAATGGGGCATAGAAAATGGAGATGATATCTTTGAGCAACTCGGCGGTAACACCCTGGGAGTGCGTCAGCGGAGATACCGACAGTTTGTCAAGCGGGCTGACCTCGAATATCAGTGCAATCAACTGTTCTCGGTCTCTCAATCTGGAGTAAAGCTGCACGAGCACCTTGAGATCCTCAAACAGCCATGCCTCCTCGTCGGTCGGTCCATCATCATCGTCTGAGTCCGCGAGGTTTTCCCGCTCCCTCAGATACGCCGCATGTGCAAGATGCGCACGGTGCACTCGGCGTAATTGATCACGATTCAACCTGGGTTCTTCTCCAGAGCGCAAAACGACAGCAAGTACGGGAATTCCCCCCTCCTTTGCATCCGATCGGTACGTGTCCTGGATCTCGCGCGAGGCGTTAACAAATAGGCGGAGCTTCTCACATATGACAGGGTCATCAACTTTAGCTTTTACAGCTTCGATATCTTCTTCGATAATTGTGACCTCTTCCGTAAGGGAGCTAGAGAACATTCTGGAAAAGTGTTAACAGGCTGAATGACCAGCTGGACTTTGAATTACCGTTGAAGGAGACTTCTTCCACCAAAGGGAGTCGCCAGAAAAATGTCCACCACGCCTAGCCTTCATCAATACATGAGTCCTGAGAGGGTATATGCACCTTACTGCGTATCATGGCAACTGGACTACTTATCTTGAGTGCTGTCTTTAGCAAAAAGTAAGGCATCAATCCATGTAAACGCTTCATGCTTGCAAATGTTTGCGACGCAGTATCAGACGCGACAAACATTTGGAAGATGGTCGAGGCTAGCCTACCAAAACGATCAGTTATTGAGTCACGGAAAGGAAGGAATACGCACGTTATTCTGCCCCATTCTGCCACAGCCCGATAATTAGGAGGTAATTGGTTTATGTCGGGAGTCACCTTAATTATGGCGAAAATATGACTAAGTCCATCTATGAATATGTGAGATTGGTGATGGATAACTCCTGTAGTCGACAGACCTTTCCCCATGATATCGCCCTTAACGCTCTTCACTGCGTCTCTTAATCCATCAACACGAGCAGCAATTTCGTGCGCAAACTGCTTTCTCCCATTTTCACGTATTCTATCCGCGTCTTCTCTTCTCCGAGCATCTTCCACCTCTTCAGGACTCAAACTAGTAGGTCCGCTGAGTAAGAAAGATCTGAGTACGGGAGAGCTCCCGATTACTCCGTTGTTCATGAGAGAGTGCAGATAAGCTCTAAGGGTCAATCTATTCTTTTCCCTGGACAACTGCGGTGGAGATCCACCATTCCCAAACTGCTGCGAAGATGGGGAGTGCGGAAGTGACTCGGACGAACCATCCGAGAACGTGGCACCGTACTCGGAGGCTGTCGTGCGTTGCATCCGTGACACGATGGAGACATCCGGAGGAGAGGTCGAGCGGGGAACATTAACAATCGTACGATCTTTGACGGGCGGGGAAGGTACCATCTCTTCAGGATGAAATTTGCGTAACTGCATAGGAAATGTGATGTGCTGAGTCAAGGATTGAGGCGCACAAAAAGTCGTACCTCATCTGCAAGTGTTTTGAAGTCACCATACCTTCGAGACACGCAAACCTCCATATTTTCTGATAGTCGAGTTCTGATGATGAATTCCTATACGAAGTGATGAGGACATTGATGATTGATGATCGATTTATGCCAGCAAACCTCGTGAACCCGACTGCGGACCCGACCCTTATCTGTGACAGTCCTCACACATACAATATTTACTTCGAATACGTCGCGATGTTTGGCTAACCGTGCCTGCCGCTTCTTAGCGAGTTGCTCGAGCCGATCGAGGTCATGTTGGTTGAGCCGAACGACCTCCTCCTGTTCTACTAGCTTTGTACCTGCGCTGAAAAATAGAGCAAAGTTCCGTTCCAATTTGTCAAGTAATTTGAGGCGAGCAGCCTTGGGGTCGTTTTCTTCAACCTCAAGTAATGAGGTGGGGGATATGTTCTTCGCAAGAGCGGAAGCAACAAATACTTGTAGTTTATTTGGATAGAAACTTTTATCAGCAGATGCGAGGAGAGGGAATGTTAAAACAAATTGGCGGAAGATATACTTCAAGAAGGGTAGATCAAGGGGGTGGGCACCCGTCGGGGGCGGTGTAAACGGGGGCCCAAGGTATGCAAGGGTGGAGCCGCCATCATCAGGTGCGTTTGTTATATGATTTAATTCTTTGTGGAATTGAAGTTGTATTAGTGATTTCTTCAAGTAGTGGGCACGAAGAGGTGTCAGAGCCAAATAGTGTTTCTCGGAAGGAACTTGGGCAGGATCCTGTGGATCATCATCAGTTGACTTTGGAACCGAAGGTATCTGACGAGTTGGTCGACGTGG
>QLOO01005139.1:0-10112 GCA_003313855.1 Suillus sp. MG131
AATCAAGTTGGAGTTACTGACAGTGGTAGACTTTCGAGTTTTGGCATTACTAACAGCCATGCTGGTCACGGTGCATTGCCTCTTGTCGGTTAGCTTTGGTCCAAGCCCCATTTTCCTCAAGCTGGTCACCAACCTCATCTGACTTTTGCACTGGTGAGTCACTTACTCACCGGTGGCAGGCGTTCGGATATAGCCCCACCGTGACTGCGCTTCTGATACTATCTCGGCAGCACTGCAGGATTCCTGGAAGCTCGACATAAAGGTGAGTCTGTGTAGTAATTACACAGTGCACAGCCCTTACTCTCATCCGTTAGCCTCGCACGACCCTCATGGGGTTATTTTTCAATCTGCCGCGCTAAGGATTGGGGTTGGACCTCACGAACCTCAGGCCAAAGCCGGATCGGTGCAGGAAATTCTGGGGCATCACGGCTATTCCATCGATTGAGTCCTGCCATCAAACATTCCGACATCTTGTCCACTCCACACTCCAGCTCGTGGCTTACTAGTACTCGGCACATCGCCATTCAAAAGTCTAGATTGGAAGACCTCGATTGTCAATCCAACTCGAGGCTCTTTACAACTTGGCGCGCTCAATCGAGAAGGTTCAGATGAAGCTCACGATGCATCATGGTCACAATCGTATGTAATTTGAACAACCTTTTGTAAGTTTAAATACTCATGGTATCATATGCCGTGGAACCACGGTGTTGCTCGCCACTTCTGTACAACACACCTTAGACAGTACAGTGGTAGATTCCCAGTTGTGTCCCAAAGTATACTTTCCCCTCTTCTGATCCACAGTTTTAAACCTTGCTCACAGTGCAAAGACGAGATCGCATTAACCAAGACCTGACATTCGTTCATGTCGACCTTAAGCATGCGTCCGGGGCATCAAGGGCAGCACGCCGTCAGCTTCAGCGCTATAGCCCTTCTATGCATACTTCTTCCCAGGGCATATTTCTCCACTACAGGCCACCCACACCGCCCTTGGATGTGGTTTCTCTACCATTACCCTCATTACAATCATCCACCCCACCAACTCCGCCCCCGTCACCACTACAAATTTTATCCCCATCCGAGTCAGCGTTGACCATGAGGCAAGAGTTTGAGTTTGTGAGAGAGCTGCAAAAAAGGTTGGAGCTTATCTGGGACCGGGAAAATGAGGAGGTTTGGGAGGATTGCATCCAGTTTCCTTCAGAATGAGTGCTACTACATGCTGCTAGTACCGTAGTTGTGTTTCGGAGTGGTCTCGGAGCTCGAATCACAACTCCCGTTCAATCCGCAGGCCGTCTTCATTAAGCAATCCCAAATTCAGACTGCTTTTCAATCGCCGCTACACGACACATTTTCAAGTTCAAAGTACGTACTGCGTCAAAGGTTCTCTGTTCTAGTCTTACGAACACTGAGACGACATACAGAGTGCGGCATGGATGGTTGGCAGGGTCCTAAGGTGATGATGTGCATAATATCATGGCCGTGACAGTATTACTAGTAGTAAGTAGTAGTAGTCAATAGGATGCGAGGCGGGGGAATGTGATGTGTGTCATAGTATGTCAGAAACTTTCAAGATCATGATCATAGATGCTGTTCTGCATGCACTTTCCCGTTTTCCCGCATCTTCCAAGTAGTCAGTTGCTGTTTTACAATGAGGCGAATAATTAAATATTAGCAGGCGGCCATGAATCCAAGCTCAATCATTCAAACTTCATGTTTCGTGTCACCCCTCACCACTAGACTCAGACGACTCACTGCTGCTGCAGGTAGTCACGGTACTACTAGTAGTACTACACAGGCCGGCGACTTTTCAGCTATTTCAACAAGTTCAGACTCAAGATTCCTAGTAAATCATTCATTTACACCCTCAGTACTTGTGCATTCGAGCTAAGGCACTATATCAACTTGAAGGCTCTCCAGAAACCCTCCCAGGCCAGCTTTGCCACAATCTGACAGTGCCGCTGCTTGAGAGGGCTGCTGCAGATGCTGCCGTCTTCAAGTTATCAATGGTCTGGCCCAGGTGCCCCCCACTAATTGGCGAAGGGCTTTTTACAATAAATTAGTATGCTCCCAATTCTCTGTCTACTACATAATGATATAATATGCATCCATATAGCATAATATCTTCACCTTGGAGGGCAGCAACCGCAGCCGCACCACCGATCACTACTACTAGGCTAGCCAATGACGGCACTTGCCAGTACCCGGTACCCGATTCCGGAAAGATTATCACATTTGTAATTGTGATTATCTCTCCTGGAACTTCCACAAAGGTTGCCACAGGAAGTCAATACTCAGCACTCAGCATCCAACAACACATAACAACCAACTCTCAATACACAATTCAACCCCAACATCAATGTCTACCCTAGTCGCTCATGCTGGCAGAAGTTACTATGCCCCTTTAGTCTCTAACCAATGCAGTTGCTATCAAACCAGAAACAACTCCAGCACCAACCTGGCAACACACGCATATGCTGAATCCGATCACCAGTGCAGATTTAGTAAATACACAGGCGTGAGCGTACTACCTCTGGAGAACGTAGATGCAAGAGGTGCGCACATCAGCACATCATTGGCTGCAGAGGAGATTCACAAGCATGAACCAGCTGAGACCATTCCCAGCACTGGTACTGCAGGTTCATTGTGTGACAACATCTGACCCCAATCCTTGGATTCCAAAAGCTTCCCTTCCAGTATGTTCCATGAGAAGCAAAGCAGGTTTATGATGTCCTGATTGTGTCTAAGATGCAAGCAAGGTCTTAAGTTATTTAATGGAGCCTACTCCAGGGAAAAGCCGAATGGTACATGCTCCGAGTCAAACGCGAAAAATGGTGCTATTAGCTTACCAAATATCACAGGAATTCCGAGGTGTGGGAGTGTGAGAATTCGAATTTGTAGAACGCGTGGTGGGAGAACAGAAGTGTATTTTGACAAAGCCACAGTGAGTCAATCAATCTGTCTATTTTGAGCAATGCTTAAACAAGTCTAGTCTTTCTTACAACTATAACGAGCATGTCCTCACCATCGACATGCCCAGCACCCTCCATGAAGAATTCTTCGATCATCTCAAGGACTGTTTTACCCTCTCCATCGCTACTCTTCCCTACGATCGCGATGCCATCACCACTAGGGTATCCATGAACTCATTGATGCGGCTCAAAACCAAATCAGTCACCCCAGACATGGTCATCAAGATCACCCCTGTGCGGGGACCCAGAAAATCGGTGGTGACTGCAGCACTTGGAGAATGCGCCCTTTCAGAGACCAAGGAGGATGTATTCAATAAGATGGAGTCTGAGATCGAGGCCCACCTGGAGGTCGATTTTGCTGTGATCATAGTTGTGACCGAGGCCAAGTCCTACGCATGTCCTGCGCAAGGTTCTATTGCGTGGGAGGCCCTTCGCAATGGCGAAGATGACCCATCACCTCTTCCCCTCAACTCCTTCATTGATCAACAGTCCACACCACGAACATTAAACCACCCACTGACAGTCACCGGTCATGACTGGTGCCATATCCAAAGTGTAGAATACTTTGTGTGGACAAAAGGAGATGACGGCAGTCCAATTGACATTCATAACGAGAATCCTGAGTATATGGCATATGGAGTAAGTTGTTGCTCTTGTACATTCGAATTCGTTTGACGGGATTTGTTTCAGACTTTGCTTCCTACCATTAATATGGATGCCGTCACTGGAAAGCTCGAAGTCGGGATGTGCAAGCTCAGGGATAGCATCGCCGCTTTATCTCTGAAGATCGCCCCACACCTCGATTGCTCTATACTCAAAGCTGCCAAAGGCGCGTTGTCCTTGTGCTGGCATGTTGCTGCTGAAGACGTCTTTGCCCACGATCGCTACGAAACCTGGCACCGTGCATCTTTCAGAGACACACCCAATCCCTCTTATGTCCCCTCATTGGCAGAGCATGACATCCCAGAGTTGGAGGAGATGCCAATCACCCGCTCTCGTTCTCGTGCATGCTCCACAACTCATAAGGGTGGTTCGTGGGCTCCCAAGAAGTCCAAGTCCAAGTCTAACTCGAAGTCCAAAGGAGTCGTAAAGTGCATCAAGGTTTAGATCGTCGAAAGGAATACACATCGCAAGTCCTATACCCCTACACAAATTTTTCATGATGTCATATGAGCACTACCTT
The DNA here is from genome assembly GCA_003313855.1 of Suillus sp. MG131. NCBI lineage: Eukaryota > Fungi > Basidiomycota > Agaricomycetes > Boletales > Suillaceae > Suillus > Suillus sp. MG131. Next base: position 4,150 of record QLOO01005139.1, read on the forward strand.
CTATCAGAAGGTTGTAGTCTACAAAGCTTGATATATCTGATACCATATCTACATCGCACGAGCCTTTTCAGAATACATACTACTATGTACACCCTTTACTTAGTAGGTGCTTGAAAGCTTGATATTTGAATGTCAACCTCACAACGATGATCACTACAGCTAAATTTGGAGTGCTGTTGAAATGTGTATCACAAACCTGGTGAATGTTCGTGTCTTACATATAAAATCGTAATGGTGCTTATGCACCAAGTCCCCGACTCCTGCGTTTTTTAATTGTACCGAGAACACCCGAACTGTCTCTGTTCATCATATCTGTATGCTACGTTGCTACCAAGAACATTGACAACTGCGCGAATAAGACTATCATTCATCACTGAAAGATCTGTGCACTCTGTTCGTCATATCTGTATCATACGTTCCACGACCTAATTTACAGAAAATTGCCTGTTTGCATCTGACAAAACCCTCTCTACTCTGTAGAGTCGGGGATGCTGGCGCCAACTTGGCGCCAAGTACGGCGGTTCCAGTGGCGGTGTTTGAAGCTGACTTGAACGTTGACTGGTCTAGAACACATAGTACTGCCTCGTGTGTTCTACTGAACTGATAAGACACTATAGCATGCTTAGCATTATTCATTAGAGCACTGAGCAGCTACTCCCAATTGTGCCTTGCTCAGATCTTTGTTGCAGGAGCAAGGATCATTGGCCCAGCGTCTGCAGCTTCGGTCTTCTCTTATTCGATGCAGGAAGGGCATGATGCATGGTGTGTGGCTAGTATACTACTTCTTGACGGCAATCGCATTTCCATTTCTTGCAGTAGGTGCTTTTCTATTCCTTCCCCATGACCCTACATTGCGCTGATCAGCACCTGCAGCATCACACTTTTCCATCTTGTTTCCGAGATAACATTCGGGCTGAGAGATTGGTCAACTGAGCTCACCAAAAAGGTATGCATTCAACAATCGTATACATTGCTCATTTCCACTAAGACCAGTCAGATCACATCCGAGGCCTTCGAATAGTCTGTCACTAGCAGGCACTCAATTGAAGGCGGAGGACCAAGTTCTGCTCTCAGGTTGGCAATGATGGGCAGGAGCGGCCACTTCCCAAAAGACCCACTGGAACAAATTCATGCCTGGGAAGTGTCTTTCCAATGCTCGACTGCAGAAGCCCTTGTTAGTACAGTTCCAAAGAAGCACCATGACATGCTTGATATGTCGATCGCTTGGCCTTAATGTTACAATAACATTGACGCCCTATCTTTTTCTCTTTACTTCTGGACTTACGGCTGCGTTGCCTTGTAGTTATATCTCCGCTTCGGCATTCTCCTTTCTATGACATCATAGAACATTCCAGTATGTTCTATCTTTTATCTCTTATCTCTGACATCATTGTACTATATTTGCTATCGTTCTATTCTTGTTATCATCTTCTTGATTCCTTTCATAGCAGTCTTATCTCTAACAAGCCTGCCCTTAACCTTGTACCAGTTCCCTATATATATCGTTCATGTACCGTCTTCGTTCCTCACTTTAATCTACTTGGTTTAACCAGAAACCCGATCCCTTCTCTTGGGCCTTGCAACCCTTGAGTCTGATATCTTGACTTCTACCTTAGAGCACTCCTCTTCGGTAGTCTGAACTCAAGAACCTTGAATCTCTCTTGTTTGAGAGTAGAACCCGCTTGACGACTGAAGGCTCTCTTTTGAGCTTCGTCAAGAGAACCATCCAAGTCGTAACACTTAATCTGGTGAGATATCAGTTGATCATAGTATGCTAACATGGTCTTATGAATCGCAGAACTTGGCATTGAAGCGGTGATGGAGGTGAATGCACTCGAGACGCTTGAGGCCATATTTGATGTTCATGGCAAAGTATTGCTAAGATTGAATACACAGGAAAAGACGAGGAGGGTACATATCCCCCGGCAGATTTTGAGGATCATACACAGATCATTATGTGGCCGAAGAAGGTGATTTTCAAGTGTGCCTTGGTGCAGTCAGCGCATACTGCGGACTTGGTATGTCTTGTCTCTATTTCTCCCTCAATGAACTCTCAGGAATGCATGCCTCCGATACAGAAGATCAAGAAGTGACAATGACACAGTCAAGACCCATCCTTTTGAATTTGCATGTCCTTTCGAGCTCCTCAACAGCCAGTGGAACTAGGTCAAGTGAGGTGGGTGATCTTTTATCTGATCTGTAAGTGCTACTAGCTCTCCGAGTCCAGTCGCCCCTTCTCCGAGTCTGTCTAGGTCATGCGCCACATCTTCGGGAAAGCACTTTTGTCAAGAGTCAGTTCACTGAATTCATCCTCCATATCATGCGTTCCACCTTCTGTCCTCCTCAACCTTCAAGTCACTCGCTCAATGACATTCTGTCACGTCCAACCTGAGGTTGCCTGGGCCTGGGTCTCCGAGTCCATGCCCCATGCACAATCATCACAGCTGATTCATTTCAGGTGCCAGGCACATCTACACATTGCCCGCAATGCTCATTCTAACACACCACATCCTGTAGTACTACAAATACGCACTTCATTAAGAACTTGGAGCAGTGACTCTAGTACTAGTAGAGTTCGCGCAAGTCGTAAGTACTTCAGTACATGTTGTATTCGGGACGGTCACTGACTTGGCTCAACATCACATCGGATTTTGTCATATCCTCGTTTGGAATTGCCTGTTATGTCTCAATAATATTAGCAAGTATATATACCTTGAACTTCAGGTTGTCAGTATTCTTACCTTCAAGTATCTCCTCACTCTTTTTTGTCACTCTCTCACTGCTTCCTCTCACTCACCCATTCTTATTTGATACCACTTCTGCCATGTCCAGGTCCCAGTCTCAGTCTGCATCCGAGTCGGAGCATGACCGTCTTAATCAGACATATCCTGCCGCCCCCATAATTCCAGACCTCTCTGGGGCAGTTCCTACCCCCACAGAGGCAAGGGCCAAGCGCCGCATCGCCGCATTGGAAGAAGAACTACAACAGATGAAGCAAGAGAAAGGTACAAAGCAGCGGTTCGTCACCCACCGTCTTCGTCGTTGCCTTCTCTCATATTTTCAAAGAAAAACGACGTACTACATCGCCCAAGGCAGGGCGATTCGCCGCACGATCGTCCTCTATACTAACTTAGAGGACTTGATTGCTGAGAACGATCGCAGGTATGAGGCAGCCCAATCGGACGACTCGGTTCAGGCCACCACAGAGTAGGTTGTCCCATTTTCTCTGCAACGTGTTTTATTTTATTATTCAGACAAGATCGGTTGCAGCGTGGCTACCTTGCGCTCACGACGACTCTGCCATGGCTGCATCCTAAGCTTGCAAGCCTTGATATCGAAGACTGTGAAGATATGTTGGGAAAGGTATGTGCTCTGAGTCACTTGGCACTGTATACTTACAGCACTACAGCTCAAAAAAGGAGCTGATGCGGCCCGTGGTGATGATACTTCCACTCTTAAAAACCTCATCGCTACATGGATCAACGAGGATTTTCGACCGTCCACCCTACTAAGGTCCGATAGCAAGCAGCTGCGTGGCTTCACACATGACGTTTGTGGAAAACTTCTTTGCCCTGCCGAGTGGGACTGGAGTAATGACCGGTGAGCGTTGACCGTGTTGAACCTTCACACAACACTGATGCTTGGGCAGTGTGAAGGCCGGCATTCGTGACAGAACTTCAGATCACATCGTGTCCAAAAACTCTTGGCCTCTATTTGTCTATGAAAACTACTCATTCAGTAGCGGCGACCTAGAGAAAGGTCTTTTCAAGTCCAAAATTTTGGTACAGGTCAGTACGCGGAATTCTATTGATGAATAAGTATTCACAGTAATCATAACGCCAGGCTTTCAAAGCCATTTTTACATCTCCGTCGTCTGCACGAGAGGTTGAGGGAGATGGCGATGGAGCCGACATCCTCGAGAATAACAGGCGTGCTCGACGGGCGTTGAGTCATGCCAAAGTCAAAACTTGCGTGGCCTCAATCATCAATATGAGGAAGGTCACCCCTCGCTCCATTGCTTATGTTGTTTGTCAGGTGCGCAAAGATGATCACCAATGGACGTCTGCCTATAATATTCTTCTGGCAGGTTCATTTCGCACTATCCAGCGTCTCGTCTTGGCGCACTATCGATGGTGACTTTGATTACGAGGCATTCTGGAACAACATCGTCAACTTCTTCAAAGATGTGCCTGGCCCTGTCGCGCAATCTAGGGTGGCCAAACTTCTGGAGTGGTGGACCAGGTATTGATTCAGTTATGGCCTACCGTGTATCAGACGTCTAATAAGATTGTTTAGGAAGGTTTTCGGAAAAAACCATCGAGAGGACCTAACACCAGAAGTAGTGTCCAAAATGTCTGTTTCCGCGCTGGCCGAGCAGAGAAAGGTGCTGGAGGATGCCGCCTTTGATTCAGATTAGCTCTATGTTTGTCTTATATTAGCGTGTTAATACAGTCATTTTTAATGCACAATATCACATTTGATTTTTTACATCGCGATTGCAGATCAGAAATGATTTTCAGTGATGATAGCACTATATACTCCTCAATATGCCAACTACTATGGATTCTATTGCACCCCCCAATCCCACCAAGTCAAAGGGACATTTTGTGTGTCAACAGCTGTCGTTATGACTGCTACAACCGAGATTTACCTTTTGTGTCTGTAATTGGTGGCAGAAAGTCGCTGAAATCGAAAAGGCCTGGCGAATAATACCATGAGCAATCTTTGACAGAAAATTATCGGTTCGAATTCTGAAACACGAGAGGCACGCTGGATATGTGATGAAATTGAGGCAGACCTTGGGGTATTGAAGTACAGGAGGGTAGCTTGCAGACAATGACCGATTAGTGACTGAATGAAAGCTTAGAGATATCTCCCCAGCTCACCTCAATTCCATCAAACTACTTCTCAGTCTACAAGTTGCAAGTTATTTTGCCATGTGTGAATTACTACGTCCAGGGCGTCGGTGGAACAGACCAACAATTGTTGTCGCCGATATTTGCGTTTGCCGAAGCTGAACCAAATAAATCAATTCACTCAGTGAAGACAATTGTAGAACGATGCACCTTCGTATTGATTTCTACTAGGCTTCTTGACAGAAGTTTTTTCCGGACGTGTTTGGAACTGGCGCCCAGACGGTAGTCAATGACATGTGGGCTGGCATGTATTTTGGCGTGGTGATACCTACTGCTGTTCCGCCACTGACCAAACACACCCCTTGTGCCGGAGATTGCATGATCCTCTGTCAGTGAGGGTCCCTAGACTTTCGCAACATTTTTTAGAGGACCGAGGAACGTCGTAATATCTGCTTCGAACTGGCAGTATGGCAATATCCCGCATGATACGGCAGTCTAGACCATCAGCTTACTAACATCGATGTACCCCGTGACCGTGAAAATTGAACATTACATACACAATGGTACAGAACCTCTGGTGTCATAAGTTAACCATACACTACTAAGCAGGGTCGCAAATGCATCTTTGACAAAAGACATCGACAATGGATATGGTGAGAAGCAATCGCGGGATTTCGTGCAAAGTGCATAGTGGATATCGCAGTCAGCTTAGGCAAGCGTCTGCCACACCGGAAACAACTTTATTTGTTTATTATTTTGCTGATTATGGTGAGACACAAAGTTTATGTTCACCCTAACACGATGGATCTGCATTTTACTTGGTTGGCTTGGGCTAGCATCTTGCATTCACAGGGTAATCTAAGTAGAAGATGGTACATGGAGCACATGACGAACTGGGTTGCTGCCATGCAAACACATTGTTCCTCTGCAAGGTCAAACATTTTTATGTAACCCCCATCGCCACATTTTTGGAGATTGTTGTGATGGTTATCAATATATAGTCAACTATGGTATTTTAATACGTTCATCGGTTCACTGATGAAGTCTGGTTCACAACGTGTGCAGAAAATTCTGATCGGATTGGTCACTACCATAGGTCGAGTGTGG
>QLOO01005145.1:0-45564 GCA_003313855.1 Suillus sp. MG131
CGCTACAAGTCGGCAGTGGTTTTCCTGATGCCATGAAAGAGATCCAGGAATCAGGATTCACCAAGGGGCCTACCAGGACCGAAGATAGAAGTTGGGCCGGTTGAAGTAGTTGCTAAGTAGTTATCAAACGCGCGTTGCAGCCTCGCTGCTTTCCAATATGACTCCGACAACTGTACAAAGAACCTGCTACTGTACAATTGAAAGGCTGGACTACTACTTGCCACTTGCTACACTCATAAATCGCGACTGCGACAGGCTCTCCGGATCTTAGTTACGCTAGCTCTGGTCCACGGATCAAACAAAACGTTAAACCCTGACCTAAGTCAATTTCGACTGAAAATCTCCGCCTACAAATCGAGAAGTACCTGGAAGTTTTCCCCCTCATTTCTCTTGCCCTCTATCCATCGACCACACGAGCAATTTATATATTGCATACCGGCTGTTGGATGTCATCTCCTGAAGCACATCCCGGGGCTTATCCTGATACCGTTCAAGGGCAAGCCTTTGTTAGCTCTCCTCCTATCTGCTTCTAACGCGCTCAACAGCAATGCAAACCAAGATAGCAGGCTACACTCCAAGATCGTCGAAATACTTGCATCCACCACTAATGGCTGCATCGAAGAGCTGGGTTGCCACCCAGCTATGATGGAGAAGCTGCAACAAGCCACACAACTCGTTCAATCACTCCAAGAGGACAACAGGAAACTCTATCAAGACAACTGCCGGCTCGCCGCTGCCTTTCAGATGCTGAAGGAGCGCGCCACACATCTCTCGGCTACTCCAAACACTCAGTTGCAGCAATTCTCTTTCATGCAAGAGAGGATACGTACTCTTGAGAGCGAACGCATCACTCTCGCTCGGCAAAACCAGGAGATCCTTCTCAGTGTCAATAAAGACACCTCACACCAACACCTTGTTGAAGAACTCGACCGCATGAGGGCATATGCTAATCGCGTTTGCAGAGACATGCAAATTCTCCAGGACAAATACTCTATGGTTACACAACGCGGCCGGTCTTCTCCAGGTGTATTATCTCCCTCAAGTTGGGCTTTTCTGTTCACTGTGCCATAACTTCTCTAATTGCGCACTGCAGACTCTGTCCCTCAAATCGCTCAGCCTAGAATTCCTACCCCTAGCGATGTTGGTACTTTCTATCTAATCTCACAAAACACGAATAACAAGGTCTTTATGTTCATCAGCGACGAGTGTCTGTCGAAGGTGCTCCTCGACTCCAGCCTTCTCGTTTACCGCAGCAACAATTTCAGCAGGAAGCACAACATTCACGACAAATGCGACCACAAATTCAACACCCCCCGCCATCTCATCAGCTGCAACATGCCCATCATGCACACGCTCAAAGGAGGGTTTCTGAAGGTGTTCAAAATGTACGTCCATTCGTACTGCCTCTGGGCTTTGAAGTAATTCTCGTATCAGCCTTACCCACCTCAGCAACTCTTTCCCATCCCGCAGAGATGCAAGCTCCCACCTCCTGCATCCGCACCCCCAATCCTTGGAGCCAGGTTGCCCGCAGAATATGCACACACTCCTGGTTCATCCCCTATTAATCTCAATCGCTATCAGCATCCGACTTCCACCCATCCGCATGTGCACACGTCGCAAACTGTTTATCGAGATATATCAGCACCACTCGTGCCTTTCGATCTGCATCCCAAGTTGCATGCTGCGACGTCACGTCCTACTCTATCCGTAGATCTGACCAGGGAAGACGAAAGGATAATAGAGCAAGATAGAAATGGGCAGGATCAGCCAAATGGTCTAAAACGCACGAATTCTGCCGTTGATGGCTCGGTGGCGCAGGATACCGAGTCGACTAAAAGACAAAGGACCGCAGAACCTACTCAGTCGCCTCAGGGTGCAATCGTCAACGTACATCCCGAGTCCCCGACCTCTCCAGACACTGTAGTTGGCTCAAAACCAACCTCGCCAGTCTCACCCTCGCTTACTGCGCCACTAGCTCAAGAAACGATGGACGTGGCTTCAGCAGGCCAAGTGGGCGTTACGAACGACGAGGTTGCGATTGCAGTCACGCCTTCAGACACTGCAGTTAATTCCAACCCAACTTCGCCAAGCTCCGTCGCACCGTCACCTGCTCAAGGTCCGTCGAATGGGGATAATTTGCGACCCGTCGAAGCCTGTGTCTACATGATCTATGAGCCAGATGCTGAAGTAGCCAATGGATATTTCTGTGGTAGATGCCTGTAAGTCAACCCTCGTTCTGCATGCACACAGTCCTCATTGCCTCCCCCAGTGATCGCTTTGAAATGAAGATGATACCCGAACAACCGGATGTATTAGTGAACCCAAAGTTTGAAGACCTCTTTATGCATTGTACGCAAGAACACCCCACAATTTGGGAGGACCTCCGTCATAAGAGAGACCTTGAGGCACTAGCACCACCACCACCACCACCACCCTTGTGATTCTCCTTCCTTCGCATTTTATGTCCCTACGCTAGTACGTCTTACGCATATTATTATCTTACGTCCACCAGAATCATGATAATTTTATGCTATTCACATCATGAAATGTCAGCCATACCGTGCATACACGCTGAGTTGTCTTAGCCTTGATTCGAATTCTAACCGCCCGTGATATGAGCTGGTTCCGTAGCTCTTCATCTCACATATCGACTACGCTATGTTCAACGCGAGCCACCCGACTATCGACATTGTAGCCGATCGGACTACACACGCTATCGGGGAGCCACCCGGTGCGATCCTCGTCGGCGTATTCATACAGTTTTTCTTCCAGGGTATCATCGTCATCGAAGCTGCGCAGTACTACGAGGTATGTTATGAAGATTCCTGGGGTCGTAATCTTTTCGTAGCTTTTGTCACGCTGCTTTCTCTGTGAGTACTTGCTTGACTTGGTTAGTGTGCGTGCTTAATGTTTGATGCTTGGGAAAGTGCACAGACGGCACTCGAAGGATACATAGCTTGGAAGGCTAATGTAGATCATAGGACGCTGGTACGTCGACGTACCATCATGCTAATCTCTGATTTGAATTCTTTGGATTAGTTGATGATTCCACGAGCATGGTTCGCGCTTTTCCTGAACGGTTTCATCAGCGGAATGAATAAACTCTTCCTCCTCCGACGTTGTTGGCGGGTATGCATTCCAGACACCAGTTCTAGCCCAAACTCAAATTTTGGTCTTGGTTTTGCTAGGTCACGAAAGGAAGCCGGTGGATACTTGTGTTGTACGCCCTCACGATAACCACATATGTCGCGAATATCTTAATCGTGCATGGTTTATCTTTGCTGTTTGAATCTGACATTAATATGACATGTTCAGGCGGTGGCTTTTTCTCGTCTGGGCGTCGACAACCCCAAGCCTGGCGATATCATCGTACGTGAACGCTTGCTTGGTTTTGCATGTGTGCCCAACTGCATTTCTTAGTTGAGCGTTATCGCATTGTCGTATTGGACCACAGCAGTGCTCGGTAGGTCGCTTTGAGAGATCTTGGGTGCAGGACTGACGTTATGTTTTTGAAGTGCTCGATGTCATTCTCTCTGTTATCCGTGGGCCTTTTTTGCGCTAGGCAAGATCTTTATCAATTGATGTGATCTAACAGTCGCCTCTTTCTTATGGAAAAACAAAACCGGCGTGCACCACCTAGACAGAGCACTCTTGCGGTTTTGCGCTGTCGCCACAGAGTCTGCGGTCTGGCCATCGCTCTGCGTTGCCGTTTCCGCAGGATTGTTCTTCTCGCATAACGTAAGTGCAAGTTCTTCACATACCAACAAGGCGGACAATGCTACAATCTACCCAGGCAAACGCCAACCGCCTCGTTTTCGTATTCCTGCTTCAAACAGGCAAGCTCTACACCTTGTCGATCCTCCGCACCTTAAACGCAAAAGTCAAACTACGAGAAAGAATGAAATCAGACGACTTTGCGCGAGGCTCGTTAGGGAACTGGTCCTGGCAGCGGGCTGGCTCGGGAGCGGACCATGAAATGTCTATGTCTGCAGCGGTGAGTGAGCTACGATTTGGAGTGGTGCATGTGTGTATGAATGTCTGCGTTCAGCATGACCGATCTTCGTTCCGGGCGGCAACGAATGGACGTCCGTTGTCGATCTCGATTGGGCCGTCGGAGAGGAGTGTCATGGATAGACAGATGTCTGTGCTTGATCAGCCGCTTCAGCCGCCGATGCCGATTCGCTCGAACTTGATAGACTTGCGTTCGACTTAATGACGTGCAGGCTTCGACGTGAGGTTTGCAATGATCTTATGATTCGAGGATAAGTAATTCAAGGGGTGTACTAGTGACCATGCATAAGTCAAGGTTGACGTTATAGCGTAAGACACCTGCGAGACCAATTTAGAAGCAGCCGCATAACCAGCCATGTCCATGCTCTCCGGTTGATCTGCACTGCAGGTAGATGTTGTGAATCAGGGTCCGATTGAGGAGGAGGAGAAAGAACATAGTCCTCATAAGGTATCCAAGCCTCGGAGGAGCACCTGCTGCAGCATTACGCTGTAGATGGACGCATAGATAATGAAAAAAAATCACTAAACGGATCTCTTTACCATGCACGAGAAATATCAACAATAGGCGGCAACAGATGACCCGTCCATAGGCCGTATAGACGGACTTTGAAGGTCATAGAAGCAGTAGCAGATAATTGGGTGTATCGAGACTGAAAAATGTAAGTTGAAGACATGATTGTGGCAGTTGATACTTACATCCGGGGCGATCATTCCAAGTCAAATGCGAAGTAAACAAGTAAAGATATGTACATCCAGGAGATCACGGGGCTGATCGTTTCCAAACTGTGTTCGTGCGAGAAGGAAGGACATTGCGGATGTAGCGAAGGAAATCACGTTCCTGTGGGTATATTGTAGGGGAGGGTCTTGGCGGTCGAGAAGCGAAAGATGTGACAAGCGATATCACTGCTTTACAACGCACAGCATGAGGCGTCGCATCGGACTGTAACAATGGCATTATGTGGGTGTGGATGAGTAGTTGATCACATACATTGAGTATATCAGCCAGGCCAGTATTTTTTGATGCAATTGTCTAGAAAATAATGTTAGTGGATAAACAGATATATGCGCGTGTGTTAGGCTGGGATTCTTGCACAGGCTAGGCTGTAGCAAGAATGTCGGGTGGCTAAGGCCAAATCATCAATGGAGGTCATCTGTTGGATACTTTACGGTAAGTGTCTGATCCTGCGGAAGAATTCGCGCTGACACCATACAGTGTACACTCCATTTGAGCGTCTTTCCGCCCTGAACAGTGTTCTTCTTGACAGGTGAGATTCATTATAAGATCAGGAGACAAGCTGTCCAGTTTCTACTTCACATGATTATGATGTATCTTATAAACCTATGACACTTCAGAGGGCCTAGCCACGATTCATGATGGCTGCTTGCCTAAAGATAGAGATCGTTTAATCGATAGATATTGAGAACGATGGACTCACCACCATGCCATGTCAAATCTGCTGCGCAGGCTGATATATGACCACAAGAGCGTCAAGACTGCGCTGCATTTCAAAATCTTCTTAACAGCCTTGATCCGCCTTGCCCATACCCATTTCTCGGCGCCGACTGCTGTATAATGATTCCAATTCGGTCTGCGAAGAAACCACCAAAACACCGTCGCAGGCCAAGGAAACGGATAGAACGCCTTATCTGTACCATTCGTACGCGCCAAAGAGTAGCAGTGTACGTGCACTGAGCGAGAGAGCCCTTCTTGTAGCTTGACGTTGTATGAATCTGTGGATGTGGCTTTGATAGTGAAAGATGAGGCAGAACCGGTAAGGACCGGCTCTATGAGTCGAAGGATGTATGCAACCTTGCGACAAACTTGAGTAGAGAAATACAAAAATTAAGGTGTACTTACTTGCACTTCTGCAATGAACAACGCCGATGTTCGTGTTCCAGTATTTGGTCCTGTAATTATTATCTAAGGTGACAGTTAATAACGACGAGCTCCCCTCTGAACTCACCATTGATCAAGTAAAAGTTTGGTGTGTCTGGAATGGCAGTCCCGATGTATGCGGTAGGGCCACCATGCGCATCATAATAGCCTTGGACAGTGGCTCCATTCAAACCACGAACGTGCATCGGGTATTGCTCCTGTTTCTGCAGTTGGCATCAACTGGAATGTTGGATCATGCACAGCAACTCACGCCGGTGAATCCGGTCGCGTATACAATGACATCAAATGGTATCATTTCACCTAAACTAATGTGAGGAAAGTGATGATGTCATTGACGGCCCACACACCAGTTTTGGTGATGATACCATTTTCCACTATCTCGGCGATTCCGTCGAAGTTCAATGTCACGTTAGAGCGATGGAGACTTTCCAGGAAACCACTGTCCGCGACTGCATCGGGTGAAATGAGAAAGAGAATATCGCATAAGGTTGACTATCGCGGACGAACCAGTGCGCTTGCAGCCTGGAGCTGTGGAACATGTGAGCACAAACAAGGTTCCTTGACTAGACACGTACGATGATCAGGTATCATATGAGAATGGTATCTATCCGGTGTGTTATCGAGGATGTATTTCGCCATCACCTAAGTAGAAGCGTTAGACCGAATACCCAGTCTCGCGACCCCTGCTCACGTTACGTTGCTTCTGGAGAGCTTTGTCACTCATGGGTAAGTGAAGGGGAGCAACGAGCTGTAACAAATCTCAGCAAGCTAAAATCCTGTTATGCAGGAGGCCTGACCCAGAATATGATCCAAGCTCGGTGCAATCGCATCGCCAAAGGGATGTTAGCAAACATCCATTTTGCAGTGTCCGAGTACGGAATATGTGGCTTAAATGTTACGGTTTTTAGTAGTTGAATCATTGAACGCAGTGTAAAGGTTCTCACTCGAGTCATGAACCAGGTCGGGGTGCGGATGAAGTTTACTACTTCAACAGACGGATCTTCAGATATAGATGGTACGAATTGTGCTCTTGTCATATTTCACCACATAGTGAACGCGCAGAAGTTGTGTAACTCACCCGGAAGAGGCGTTTCCAATGACTGCAACACGCTTATTCCGCAGATCTATCGAGCCCGGCCACTGTGCTGAGTGGAACGAAGTCCCCTGAAACTTCCGAACTCCAGGGATCTCGTATGGCAGATATGGGGCCTCCAAAATACCAAGGGCAGATATTACGACGTGGGCCACACTCGTCGTCCTCTTGCCCGACAAGACGTCTTCCGCGACGACGGTATACTGTTGTTTGGCATGATCCCACTCGGCAGATAGCACTTTCGTGTTGAATGCGATGTGCGGATACAGATTGTATTTTTTTGAGAGCTCGATCCAGTAGGCTTGAATCTCCGGTTGAAGGCTATGCGACTTGTTCCAGTATGGGTAAAGGTCTGTTGATAAGGTGTACCAATGAATGTCGACATCCGACGAGCATCCCTAAAAGAAAGTTCGAGGTGAGCTATGTGTTGCAGTTTCAGTCATTGATGACATGTACAGGATACGTGTTGGCCTGTGGAAAGAATGATTAGGAGAACCTTTGATACTACACGACAAGAACGTACCCGCCACACTCCACCGACTTCAGACCCTTTCTCAAATATCTATTGAAATATTCAACGAGCATACCATTCATTGCATAAGTGCACCCACTGTAAAATTGTGAAATTTAAGCTTGGTTTTGAGGGCAATAGCTTGGGTCAAGCCGGCAACACTGCGCGCTGTTCAGTTGGTGTAGAATGAACTGGAAAGCGATATTTACCCGGCGCCAATGATGGCGACTCTCCGCTGGATGTCACTCATGATTATTCTCAAGACTCCGAATCTTCCTTTAATACTCTCACCTGAGGCGATAGCGGACGAGGTCATATGCCCTGTCAGGCCTTATCGCATGAAGCCTAAGAAGTTCCTTGTCCTAACTATAACTCTCGCGAGACACCCCAGTGGTCAAATAAGGCCAAATTAGTGTTGTTAAACGGCGTTAAGGCTTTGAAGCTCCTCGATTTGTTTGGCTACAACTTCTGAAACAAACAAACATTAACCTCAGTGTCATTATGGAACCAGATCAGGCCTCAACTCAAGCTTCCTCAAGCGATACCGACAAACAGCCGGTGCAGCCAGTACTAGAAACAAAATCTGATCAAACCCCGCAACCGTCCATCAACCGCTCAGAACTAATAGCAAAAGCTCGCACTTTCCTATCAACTCCCCATATCCGCTCGCAGAACGACACCTCAAAACATGCGTTCCTCGTCGAGAAGGGCCTCACGCAAGACGAAATCCATTCACTACTCCGCGAAATCGTAAGTAATCAAGCTGGCGTCCATCCAAGTCGCTCATGAGCACTTAGCCTCCACCAATACCACCACGGACGTATCCCCAGCCTCCTCCATCCAATCTCCCAAACATGCTCGTTGGTATTGCGCGTATATTCACATGGCTTACTGGTACCTCAGCATTTGTACTCTTCATTTACTACGTGAGTGCGCTCGCTCCATCCTATACCACACCTAACCTTCCTCGAAGCGGTTCTTGCTACCGAGAATCTCCCAAACCTACTACGCTCGCCATGCACTCCGCGCGCACCAGTCCGGGCTCATGCTCCGTCTCAACGAATCCCTCGCTGCATTCAAGGATAAGCAAGCGGAGTGTTTTATCAACTTACCACAACCCATGGTATATAAAGAAGAGCCAGAGTACGCAGAGTGCCATTCACTAGATGATATCCTTGCATGTCGCCGCAAGGCAGACATTGACGACGAGGATCCTGGTGACACCTCAAATACCTCAATTTTGTGCTCTGCTATCGAGGAACTGACTCGTTCGAAGGAATGCACCGAGGGAGTAAGCACAGGGGATCTATTCAACCATCTGGAAGCTAAGCTTCCATGGTTGAAGGGAAATAAAGGTGCTGAGTGTCAGGTCCGCGCTCCATATGCCTTCAACGTCATAAACTGACGTGGTCATACAGAATGACCTCTGGCAAACGCTCAACGAATCCCCTCTATTCACTTCCACCTCGCCACAAACTTCCTCTTCCTCCTCTATCCCAGAACATCCCTCTCGTCTCCTCTGGACATATGTTCCTCCACCAATATCACCCCCTCCGCCCATGATCGTCGCTCTCGAAACCTTAAAAACAGCGCTTCCCCGTAACGCACCAGTCCCTCCGCTCTCCAAGACTGAAACAGTCCCTCTCCGCCCTGCACAACGAACCCTCCAAGCACTCGCAGATTTCACCGGGTACATCGCCACCCAAACATATTCGTTCGGGATCCACATGCGCAGCATCGGCGGATCGCCTATGACAGATAACACCGACGTGGACGAGATACGACGCGAGATACGCGCACTCAAAGGTCTCGTTCTCAACAGACGCTCCTTTTTACCCAGTACAGGGATACCGCGCACTTCAAGCGAGCCATCAAAACTTGCTGGCGTATGAATTGTCGTATTTCGTGTACAGACAATATGCTATTTTGATTGATATATATATAAGTTTGCTACTCAGCACGAATGATGATGCAGTGATTGAATTCTGTGGAATCGCGTGGAGTATGATTGTACGGCGAATAAATGAGGAGTGATAATCTAGTCATGGGGCGAAGGGGGACAGATGTATGACGGAGGACGGGCGAAAAGCGACATGCAGGCAGGTTATGAGTGATTATAGTGAAGATGGGGAAAGCGAGCGTGTAAAAGTCAGGTGCAGTTGTACCGATACAGCAAGGGGGTAAGAGAAGCAACGTCGCAGACGTGATGATGGGATGGGATTACAGACAAAAAAAACTAGCACTGGCCTAGGAACGAATTCTTAGGGAAAGGTTGTTGATAGTCGTTCTTCCAAGTGGTAAGGTTTGGATTAGTATATGCCTCAATGTACCTAACAGATATGAGAATCGCTTCGTCAGCTCGAGTGAGCAGGAAACATACGTGTTAATATAATCTGCTGTCGGGAAGTTTTTCGGATCACACCCAACATTCCGTGCGTTTGAGGGCTGGTATACACGAATGTAGTCCACACGCATGTGTGCAGGGAAGGGCAGGTGCTCCAGATCGACAGGACCGAAATTGGTAGACATGCCCAGATTCATGATGATGTACTGAGAAAAAAAAGTGAGCTCGTGACGATTTGAGATGCAAAAGGACAAACCATTGGCTCCTGCGGTATGGGCCGAGCGGAGATGCTGACAGTAGGATCCGGTCCCATGCCGGCAACGTTCAGTGTCCATGCAACTTCATTGTTGGCTATCCACGTTATGTACTGCGGAGCAATGAATTTCTGATGTGTTGGAACACATGGAAACACCAACCGCGTTATCAAAGCCAGGAACGTACTAGAGGACAATCAACCAATGAACGATCAAATGTTGTGACATGAACGAACCTCGAAACCATACACCGAAAAGCACCCTGTCTCACCCTCATAGCAACCTTGATTCGTGGTTGTCACGCCGGAGGTAGCCTGCTGCTCCACCCCACCAATATAGGTATTTAGAACTGTGATCGACGGGTTCGGTATTATTTCGTTATCGCTCGTGTTTTTCCAGATGTAACCAGCGTTGAAAGGCTGAGGGAAAACAAGAGATACGTGAGCTTGGCCGTAGGTCATGAGATATCACACGCTTACAGCCCATTGCGCTGATTGGGAAACCTGACCTGTAAGAGGATCACCCGTAATCTGGTGTTTATTAGATTCTTAGTTCAACTGATACATAAACCGAACCATACCTGTGCCTCGAACATGTCGATCTCAGGAGCGGCGCGCCCGACATATGTCCCATCTGAGTGCATAGGACCTGGGTGAGACTCGCCTTTGCATGTGCACCGCGAGAGCCGCTGGCCAGGGAGGAAAGACAAGACCCCGTTTTGACTTGCGTCCCCACCTTGAGTAGCTGCGACCGGAAGGCCATTAAAGGTTTGATTTGGTGCAGTGCCGACGTCACAGGCGTCATAAGTGTATGGCCACTATGAACCATAGCCAAACCAATGAGTGAGAACGAATAAAGGAAGGATAGACGACGAACCATTCCTTCCAAGCTTGCGCCATAGCCGGCTCGACCGAGATTTCCGAGTGTCCAAATAGCGGGCCATAATCCTGTGGCACACGTTGATTATGCATGGCCATATTCATAACACGTTCCCTTACCGACTATATTGTTTACACCAGGTAATGAGACGGACGCCTCAATGTATCCACCGGTGAAGCAGAATTTGTTCCTGTATATGAATGAGGCGGATGTCCAAATGTCGGCCAGATGAGCACTTGCCATGATGATATCATGCCTATTAAGAAAAGGTATAAGCAACTTAGCAATAGGACAACGAACAAGGATTTTTTGAAAAGAAGAGCTCGGAAACCTCGCAGATCATCAAGTACTCACCGCCCTGATAGTTCAGGTTATGCGTGTCCTTTTGAGACAGTGTTATTACGAGGTAACCGTCTTGCGTGGTGATCGCCTCAGGGTCATACCACTCCAGGTTGTTCGTTTGCTGGGATGACCATTAGCACCTTGGGATGGACAATGTCGAAGTAAGTTACCCAGTAATGTAGATTGACGGCTTCCCAGTATGGATCATCGCCTGGCCAGAATGTTCTTCCTGGAGTATTGAATTCGTCAGAGAAGACGAGCTCCAAGTCCGGCCCACCATTCCAGGAGGGCTTGGTAAACACGTTACTGGGGGTGTCGGTGTCGATGAGACCCAAATTTCCAGGAATTTTTGGTATCTGACGAGCGAGATGCCGTTGAACTACTGAAGCTGGAAGACATGAAAAGACTTACTTGTCCACTTGCATTTATTCCTCCTAGGTTGAATCCGCCTTGGTTTGATAGTGCAGTCCGGGTGAAATATGTTATTATCGGATATCCAGCGCTGCGAGTATGCAAGTTCAATTGAATGCAAGACAGTTTAATGAGCGAGAACGCTTACAAAAGTGTGATTAGCCCGACGCCCAAGACCAGCAGGCACCCGATATTTGCTAGACCACGATCCGGGCCCCAAGTGTTGTGATCCCTGACGTTGGGATTGTGAAGGTCGTCATCTGGTTCCTTGCAGTCATTATATAAACTCAAGCCCCAGTCACGAGGGTCTGGCGGTAAGTGAAACTGCAAACAGTCAGTCAGCTTGGGCGCGTATGGTGGAACCAGTAGACCACGTACACGGTCTGATATTGTGGCCAACCTAGAGCCTGCTCCAGCAGTGTATGGCGACTCTGTCTGTAAAGGTGCTCAAAGATGATCACGGACCCCAGTGGGACAGAGCTTACTGAAATACTTGCAAAACTTTGTACTCTATCTGACTGCGAAAGAGTGTGTCTATTGCGAGGCAACAAGCTCGCCTTGGATTCTGGAGAAAGAGTGAGGTCTCCGCTGCCTGCTGGATACGCCATGGTTGTTGAGAGTAGAAAGATGGGTGGCGTAACCACGCGCTGAGTCTGTAGTAGGTGAGATTAACGGAGTACATACGAACTTTATTCGTTGAATCACGATTCGATGTGAAACCGAAGAGGCAAGTGGAGAGCCCTAAATTTACTCAAGGACTCGTTCTATTACAAATCCAGTTGTTATGGGAAATCTCATACTAGCAAAAACTGAGACAACAAGAGCAGAACCGAATAGTCCATTCTTCGATGTGAGGTAGACCGTCGCAGACGAGGCAATACTTCATTTCCAAATGTGGTTATACTTAATCTCCGAAAATAGCATACTTTCTGAAATTGTTTTGAAACAGGTGCAATTCACACACTTGATATCACTCCGCGAGACACACAGCACGTGATCCAGCAACTCATCTTTTGCTGAAACAACTCAAGCGAATTTTCCCTCGCATGCGATGTGCGCAGCCAACACAAGATTACCAGCGTCAATCAAACTGTCATCGTAACTAGGACCTCCATCTATGTATAGCGCGTCCATTGCGTCACTGGAGACGAAGTCTCCAATGACTGACCGCTCACACTCCCATATCTTCCACCTCCGCGGGGCGACCTCAAACCCTGCGAACGAACCCCCCGTGCCAAGTCATTCCGTACGATGATGTCCTCCATCGTCATAGTACCTGACTCCCTTCGCACGCCATTGGAGCTGTTGTCCTCTACCACGCTTGCACGGCCAGATGGTTTGCCATTCCCAAGCGCGGCCAAAGCATCCTTTCTCGAAGAGATGTCCAAGCCCATCGCCTGCATTACGCGCACCAGATCTAAAGACTGATCGGTGCTAGTACCGGGTTTGATCGCGCCGCGCTCATGGAACGCCTTTTCGTCAGAAGCTCCCCACGGTCCGATGGGCTGCAGCACCTCGGCCTGCTTGGGTGACGGCACAGTAAGCCCAGTGACGCTGATCGGCAGATCACGCTCTCTTGAAAGAAGTCGTTCTAAATGACGGATACCTTCACTTCTTTCCAGTAACTCAATTGCGCGCGGAGAAGGCGGCGTGCAAGGGTTCGAATGCCTATTCAGTGACGAAGTGTGGTAGATAGCTGACTTCTGCGTAATTATCGCGTTGTAGTTGTTTTCATTAAGGCGCTGATGAGGAGGCTTGTAGTTCTGGGTTATAGTGCGATCTTCCGTCGTCCGTGCTGCTGGGGGCAAGTAACTCTGGCGTAAAGTGTAATCTTCTTCCGTCTGTGCTGCTGGGGGCATGTAAATCTGGCGTAAAGTGTGGTCTTCTTGCGTCCGTGCACCCGGGGGTTTGTAACTCTGGCGTATAGTCTGGTCTTCTTTCATCCACGCTATCGGGGACTTGTGTATAGGGTTAGGAGAGGTCTTCATCGGAGGCGTCGATGGGGCTGGCAGTTTGACCCGAGGGGAGCCTCCCTCCATGATCTTCTCCACCTGATTCACTGGGTGCGCAGTCTCTGCCACGAGAGCTTTGATAGGGTCCAGCCCTTCAGCCTGAGATTTCCTAAGGGGACTGTGCCCGGGGTAGCGAAACTTCGTCGCAGAGGGGCTGCTTGTCTCCATCGCCTTACGAAATAGCTCCGTAAGTAACATATCTGCGTTGATAGAACGTCGCCCAATAGAAGTAGTCGCCAAATCCGTAGCCTTGCTGGCACCAGCACGCTCTTCGCTCTTTAAAAGCATAGCGCCATGCTGATCTTGGACAGGAGCTCGTTTTGGCGTTGCAAATTTCGTGAGAGGTGGTGTCGAAGTCTGAAGTTCGGCTGCGGAAGCGCCCCAGTTCGCATCGCCAGCCACTCGTTGGTAGTTGCGCATTCTCTCGTGTGGTGTCACCGGAGCTGTATGCCGATTAGTCTGAAGCGACGGGGCACGTTCCACAGATGGATTTGGCGTAGGCGGCGCAGAACCGACCGCCCAATCTGGCTGCCGAGAATTGCACGCAGAGTGGAATCCGAAGGTCGCTTTTGGATCGACCAATCCAGAAGTAGAACTCGGATCCTTGTGGCGGGATGGAGAAGTATCAGATCCCGGGGTCCGCAAGGATCCTCGACTTTGTTGCTGCGATACTTCTTGGTTGTCCCGAGAACGTTTACTCCTGTGCCTGCGAGGACGACGAGGCCTGCGCTTGCTCGGCGGGTCCTCCTCGGTCAAATCCTGTTCGGGTGTCAGGGCAATTTCCTGACATGCGGTGCACTTCCGCAGTGGGGAAACAAGGATCTGAGAGGCTAGGTCTGGATACCGTGCGGCTAACTATAATTGTGATTTTTATTGTGAAACCCAGGATGGAGACATCAAGCAGAAAGATAACAACTTACGTTTGTGGCGTCCGCATATGTAGCAGCAACAGGCACCTCTGTGCCTTCAGTCTTGATAGGAGTAGTCGCATAGGTCCTGCCAGTATTCTCGTTGCCGTATTCAGCGGCGGATTTAAGGGCAGAAGAAATGGCATTTGTAGATGCTACATCGGGTATCTGAAGTTCGACCGGAGGTCCAGAATATCAGGAAAACCGGCAACTAGGAACACTCACGACAATGCTGTCCTTGCGAGGAGACAAGCTGCTTTCTATGGATGCGGTGATGATACATCGTTGGGTGATATTAGATTGAATATTTGAAAATGGCTGTACACGATCAAGAGACAGTGAGTCTGATGCTTCAAATGACTTGGGAATGATTGCAGATGAAATCGAGTCTAGGGAATTATTGGCCGGCTGAAGAAAATGTTAGCGTCATAGATAACAACTAGTGATATCACGGACGTGTTCGTCGGGCGCGGATTCCTCTTTGGGCATGGCAGATAATTTTCTTTCGATTAACGGCGGTTGATTAACATTCTGCAAAGATTAGACTTTGTAAGATAAGATGAACGGTCGCAGTTACTTACTTCTAGTGCGCCAGAGCCTGTGGCAACGACAGCTTCATTCCCCGGTGTACACGGAGGTACGGGGACCGGGATACAATAGTCTCGGTTGCATTTTGTCTGTAAGTATGTGGCGTGAAAAGCAGTTCCGCGACGACCGTGAGCACAACTAACCTCTTGGCGGATGACTGGTGCACAATCACGCTCAAGGGCAAGTGTCTATGATATCAGATGTCCAAATTGCGAAGACTTCAAATGTTCTACAAACTCGCACCTCCATGCTAGTGGCTGCGGTCTTATCAAACTTAAGATGAGAAATGCAGGGTGAGATGTAGAAAAGGCACTCACGGCTTCTACCGCGTTGGACGCATTAAACTTAATATCGTCTGGCATAGGCGCAATGACAATAGCTTTGTCTGCCTGTATGATAGCCTTAAGGGTCATCCTGATTAAGTCATCTCAAAATCAAAGCGTCAAAATACCTGACCTTGTTCCTAGAAGCAGTCACATCGGCCCCCTGTGCACGTTATTAGGACCCGCCATAAGTACATGCCGAAGCGGCGGGTGACTTACGGAAGTCGTTTTAATATAACCCGGCGTGATCTCGCCACTGGAGGCTGCGCTCACAGCAATTACGGTTGCGCACGGAGCATGAGCAGTATTTGCGACCTTAGTCGCTGGCTGTTCTGAAGAGCCAATGGGAGCAGTAGTCGGAGGACGACTTGCTTCAACCCCCATCTGTTGTGCAAGTTATAAATAAAGCTGATATCGTTCTGACTGGATGGGGAAACACGACAAAATCCGGACTTCGGAGGAGAATGCGAACGTACTATGTCCCTGGATGAATACACCCTCAGCGCTAGTTACCAGGTTGATATAATGGCTGGCGGGCACTTGTCTGATGAATGACTAAAAGCGTAGGGATGGAGGTAAAGAGAAGAAATGTTCAAGTCAACAATGAGCAGACTGCAAAGTAGACCAAACAGGACAGTATACCAAATCCCAATGGTATGCCAATAAATACATGACGGAACACGTGGAGAAAGATGGAGGTGATTTGCAAAAGCTTCTGGAGTCTGTATGGGGTAGTACTGGCAGAACCATAGAGCCTGCATGCTGGCGTGTCCGAAGATCAAAAAACTGTCGCATATTCCTATTCATCATCAATGATGCCGAACCTTGGATGAGCTCGAACCTAGTCACCTTCAGTCGGACTGTCCTCCACTCACATGTCGATTCAAACTTTGCAACCTATGGCTGTGGTCTACAACAGTGAATCAGTGATGGGCTGAAGCGCTGATGAACAAGTAGTGAAACATCTCACGGTGAGAGGCGGCCCTCTCAACGCCCATCAGACAGAGCGGAGTCTCATTCAATATCTTTCTCCTGCTATCGGCTGTGCCGTCTAGCCCTTCTTTCTTCTCACTTTATCTTTTTACCGTATTATTGAGTTTCTCGGCCCAATAAACGGGTGTCATTGTCAACAGATATTCCCGGCCAACTTAAATATGAACGCACCATCCAGTTATGATCCTGCGCCAATCTACGACAGCGTAGATATCGACATGGCTGTCAAAGTCCTGTCGCAGACAGCTTTCAGTTCGTGCACTTGACATCCTTATCCCCGTGATTAAACACTAATATGCTGTTTATCCGCAGGTCCCTTCTTCACGTGTTTCATACCCATATTCTATGTCTTTCAAGGTTACGAATTCGTAGATCCAGTGGTGCTCATTCCATCTATATATTGCGCAGCTGTTTCTACTTTCTGTGCGTCCTCAGATATACGAGCGCTTCTGATGCTAACATACAGGCAGGGCTCTTGAAGTGGATCTCACAGTTATACCGCAACCAAGGGAGCTTTTTCTTCAAGCCTGAACCCTTAGATTGGAGCGAACAGATCGTGGTCATCACTGGAGGTGCGACCCTTATCTCAGTTGCATTGGGCGCTTCCATAACTTAAGACGAATATAGGCGCTTCGGGAGTAGGAGAACTATTAGCAAACACACTCGCTGTCCGCAATGTCACGGTTGTCGTGCTGGATATCAAACCAATAGTGACTGAAAATTGTGCGTCACCCTTTCCTAATTGCTTTTCTATTCAATGCGAATTTTGTCACTAGACAACATCGCTTATTATGAATGTGACGTTTCGAAGTGGGAGGAAGTTGAGGCTGTCTCAAAGAAGATCATTGAGGAGGTATATTATTCTACGCCTTTTATGGACATGTATTCAAGTTTGCATTATAGATCGGCCAACCCACTATGCTCGTTAACAACGCTGGCGTTGCGCAAGGAAAACTCATTATCGATCTCAAACCAGAGGATGTATACCAGTATGTCGTATCGCATCTCATCTGAATATTGGAAATTCAAACACAACTTTCAGGACATTTGGTGTGAATACCCTGGCCCATTTCTGGACCTTGAAGGCATTCTTACCGGGGATGATCAAAAATAAAACCGGCCATATTGTGAGTCTCTTCATGTGTCAGGGTGAAGCGTTATGAAATGCTACCTCAGGTGACGATGTCATCTATTATGGGCTTCGTTGGCTGTGTCCAGATGGGTAGGCTTTAACATTTTTTATCCGATTCTACCCCTCACACAAACCTTATAGCTGACTATAGTGCATCGAAGGCGGCTCTGCTGACTATGAATGAGTCCCTGCGTTACGAGCTTGACAAAGTGTACGTATATGAATTGTGTACAATACTGCGTCATGCTGATGTCGCTCTTAGGTATGACGCGCCAGGGATTCGTACTACCATCGTTTGTCCAGGGCACATCTTGACCCCCTTATTCTCCACCATCCAACTCCCATCCAACCCCTTCTTCAAGTTCCTCGCACCATCCATCGCGCCAGTGACAGTAGTAAAGGCCGTCATCACTGCACTCGACGCACAGCAGTCCCGAACTATTTATCTACCGTTCTACGCGAATTTGTCACCGGTGGTTAGGATGATACCCAGCTACCTTAGAGATCTTTGCCAGAAGGTTCGTTATCTTATCGTATATGAGCATTGATTTATTGATTGATGATGAACCAGTTCTCCGGAGCTGACCATTCGATGAAGAATTTTACGAAGGTGACAGCACGTAGGCCGGATGAAGATATTCCCATTATTAGTAGTAAAGACTGAGGGCACTATACTGACACTGTTAATGTCGCGGCAGCAATATACTAGATTTATACAGCCTACTGTTAGTTTCCTGGAAAGTTCTCGCGTTGCTTTTGCAGCATTGGCTATGCAGTGGTAATATTACTGGCATTTCCCCGATGAGCGATGCCTGGTCAGGGGCTAAACTTCGAAGCTTGACTGAACAAGTAGTAGAAGACTACTTGTATGTGCAACCGGCTGTGTTTTGCTCATCCAATATTGATCGATCGATCCCTGGATGTTATGTTCCTACAGGAATGCCATAAATGCCCTATTGTGGAATGAGAACTGACTTGCCGCCCCCATTGAACAGACTGCAAGCGTCGGGAAAAGTCCAGCCGTCAAAGCAGGCTGAGCAAAGGCAACTCCGACTCACTGATTGGTGTTGCTGTAGACGTCCGAATTCCAATAGGCCGTCAGGCACTAAGATAAGTATCCTAGACTAGAGGATGCTGCAGCCTCTACGACGCGTGAGGCCACCAAGACAGGTTCCAATTATACGTATCAACCGAAAAAACTCACAGGACTAAAGATCTACAGTTGGACACAAAGGGTGCGGTGCGCCCGACTGGAGTGGCGTGTAGAATTGTGGACTTCCACAGTTACAACAAAGGTCTGAGAAACTCCGCTTGGCCACAGCAAAGCGTTCTGGCTCCCCATACTTAAGCGTGATGGCTAGACCTTGAGTTCTGTCATCTTTATTTTCAAAACGCGTCAGCACCGCGATTCCCAACGAATACCCCAATACGCATCATACCGATTTTCCTTGGACCTTATAACGCGCCACCATGCAAATGATAGATCCACCTACATTTATGAGTAACTTCATGGCGCTCACACTTACCATCTTACAGTCGATGTTGGCTGTCCCAGAGTCGATGATAGATGCATTCCCATACGACGCGATCAAGGAGGGAAGATGGAGTGAAGCGTGGGAGCGCATGCTAAAGGCGCTTACGAGCTTCGATGAGCCGTATTTGGATGCAGTCTACTCTGTGCATGACACCAAACCAGTCAACGATGATACAAGCAAAGTAAGTCAAAGCTTCATGCTCAGCTCTATACTGGTCTTATTGACGCATTCGATTAGGATGATGCACCTATCACACAAACCTGCATGCCAGAGTCGGACCTCCACGAATTCACAGCGCTCTCGGTACCGCATGTGAATTCTGGCGTCCAGAATGCAAGCACACTGCCAGCAAGCTGCGCCTCTGCCTCGCCTTCGGACACAGACGAGCGCCTTACCTTTCTCTCTTCACCAGAAACCTCAACCACCTTTCAGCCGCTTTCTCGCACAAATGACATGGTATGTTGTACACTTTGTCACACTGTCTTAGCTCATCGAGGACATACTTTCCAGACTGGTGGCCCGGAAGCTGAACCTATCAAATCCGTTCCTGAGCAACTTTGTGTCGACTCCCACATTGTTTGCGAAGAAGACTCAGAGACAGTAGGTTCTCACCCTTTCGTGTGCTCCTGCTTCATCTGTGAAGAGAACAGAGACAATGTGAGTGTTCTCCCTTTTTTTTCTCCACACATTCCAATGCCTCTCTTTCAGGATACCCTCCTCGACTTTCGCCTGGATGGCCGCAACATCGTGCTTGACTCATTGTATCCTGACATCGCACCCCATATAGTCATAACTCCCCCTATCTCTTGCGCAGACGATTTTTACACACCGCTTCAAAACCGGGTCGATCCCCAGTGGCCATGTTTTCTCAACGTGCCCCGTTTATCCCCTCGCACGTTCCACCATCATTGTCCTCTGCAATCATCCCACGATGAATCCGCTGGTTGTGATTCAAAAGAATTCCATTCACAGTCCGTAGCCTCGTCAGATGACGTTGGTTTTATCCGGCCGAAAGCTCCCCCTCGCGTGTTCAGTCACAAGAGACTTCTTCTCGCTGTAAGCCGGCTTATGTCGTTTATGTCACTCATCTCATCCCCATTCTCTATTAGGTCGAAGCTTCTTCAATTGAAAGACTTGTATTCCGCACGATAGTTGACGGAATATTCCGACATCGCCGTAAAGCTGTGGTGAGCCATCTTACAAATCCCTCACTCGAACCAATCAACTGAATGGTTGCGTTCCCTCTCAGGCATTCGAAGCATCCCTTTCGGCATCCGCGGTTTGCGCGCGATTCAATGAATCACTTGCTGCATCACAGTTGGAACGGCCCTTCGTGTGGACTGATCCTGCTCAGGTACGCATATGCAAATTGTCGGGCATGAACTTCTTAGTCTGACATCGACACTTCTTCAGCCTATCCTGCTCTCCGCGAGACACTTCTTGGGCGTCTCTATCATAGAGTCCGACTGTCCGTTTAGAGCACCCCATATCATCATCATCGCGGCGGAGCCGCACAACCCGTGGATATCA
Source organism: Suillus sp. MG131 (assembly GCA_003313855.1). Taxonomy (NCBI): domain Eukaryota; kingdom Fungi; phylum Basidiomycota; class Agaricomycetes; order Boletales; family Suillaceae; genus Suillus; species Suillus sp. MG131. The sequence goes on from QLOO01005145.1 coordinate 20,764, forward strand.
TGGGGCAACAGGGTCGAGGACCAAGATTACGATTACCTCCCTGTCTATCCCAAGCGCAGTTCGACACCTCCGATCAATTCTACTTCGCTCGCCGCCGCCGCCTCCGTTCCTGGTCCGCACCATCAAGGCGACCCTGATGACGGCCTTATTCAGCCCCACTCTGACCACTCGCGGGAGTGTCATTTGATCGACTTGCCTTCGCCCCTTGATGAATCCGGGTGTTCTCTCACACTACAAGAAAAGGGGCAAACCACTTGTACCGATCACCCGCATTCGACCCCAGACGTCAGTGAGTTTACGGATTCAGAAAAGCTGACTCTTGGTCTGTCTATCATTCGGTGTGAGACGCCCATGCCGGATTCCGATGAAGAAGACGACCTCCCTCCATTTGACGATTGGTACCTGTCTGTTATCGAACGTTCTAAAGCTATTGGCGCCTAATGTGAAACGAGCTTCTTTCGTTCATTGTTATACTTTCCGACAAGTGTTGGTACCTGCCCCGCATGCAGTAACGTCACATATATATACCCGCAGTACTTCCTTGTATTTTTACATTCTCATCTTCTTCACACTCCTGCATTATCATCGACCATATTGAAATTATGGGTCGCCTTAATGGCAACTCCGTCCCAAAGCCACTCCTCTGACGTGAGCATGAGGCACCCTCGCCGCGGTAACAATACAAGATGCGACATACTACAGAATATTCCTGAAAAGTATGTGTGGTTGGATGCATAAAAGAACATTGAGTGAGATGAGATGAAATAACAAGCAAATGACGATGAGTGCGAACATACGCTACAACATGCAAAATGAGTGTTTAAACCAAAGAACCCTGAAACACCCATAATGATATAGAAAAGGGGGTATCATTCGTCATAAACGCTAAACGAAAAGCGGGGCTTGCGGAAATATGGATCTTGTAAAGTACTTCTAAATTCCCTGAGGGGATCGAACGTGTGTGAAATGCAGGCGGCACCGGGCGTTGCCTGGATCATTTTGGTGATGGCCATAGATGCGATTGCTGACGGAGATGTAATTTAACAAGCCTTCAGTAAGGCTCGGGCACGATTGGCATGCGCTTTAGAAACCTAGAAAACAAGGTTCGTCACAACGAAGCAATAATTAAGGAACTGATGTACGCACAAGTAGATTAGCCGTCTTATAGGTTGAGCTATACATGTGGTTGATGCCATTTTGTTCCAAGACTCGTGAAAAGCGGTTCACCAAGCCATGTTTATCTACGTGGGACAGAAGCACAGGTGTCAAGGAAGCCTTCCGGAAGACAGCGAAAGAATGGCATACCAAGTCCGAATCTGCGCAGATCGATCTGCAAGCATTTAAGGGCACCACCTGATGAAAGCGTGTCCTCGTCGTCCTCGGAGTCTGAATCTGTGCTCGAACTTTGTGCATCAAGAGTATCAAGTTCGCCAGCACAAATCATCATGTGCCGCTCATTCGGAGGAAACAGGGCGGCCAGAAGTGAAACATCAGTCGTCAAGGAAGTACCTTCTTGCGTGCGGGTGAAACTAAAAAATGGAACCATGCCACGTATGGTCTCATCTGCAGTCTTCTTGACGGTAACTGTTGTGTCCATATGATGAAAAGTAGGTTTACGATGTGATGCTGGCTTTGATTCAAGAGGAGAGAGTGGTGCAAGTGGTGCAACAATGTGTTTTGTAGAAGGTTTGAAGGGTCCGGTTTGAGAAGGGATATAGACGGATAAATCTGGGAAGGACCGGGAAGCGGCAGAAGACTGCAGAGAAGTGGATGACAAGTTACCGAGAGGAGAGTGAGAAAAGTAACCTTCTTCTTCGTCGTCGCTCGAGGAAGAAAATGAATCTGATGAATCTGAAAATCTGTTTCGACTTGACGACGATAGCGGAACTCCGACAGTAGGGTGGGGGTTGTGAGGTTGTGGCTTGCGCGATCGTGAGGGCTGTTCCTTGACAGGGATTAACTCGGGGAACGCCACTAGCTTTACGATCTTGAGTCCCCATGTGTCAACGCTGTCATCAGAAAGGCCGACACAAGCGAGATTAGGGGACAATACGCGTACTTCCCCCGAGGTCGGGGAGTGAGATTTATGACGTGATGGAGGTTTTTGATGAGTCGGACTGCCTGCTGGTGAGTCATTGGGTGATGTGGTAAGATTCATGTGCTGCAAGGTAATGGCAGCAGCGGAAACGGCGTCGAGACTATTCCTTGTGCGAGTGAGAATGGCACCGGATTCTACCGTGATATCTTGGGCCAGTTCGGGGATGGAAGAGTCATCGGGGGAGATTGGGGAGAGCATTGGGGAAACTACTCTGGAAGTGAGTAGTTCGGGGTCGGAAGAATAGAGGTCGAATCCCGTTGATCCTAGCAAAGACATAACCTCCTGGAGTCTTGATTCCTTTACCTGAATGGTACAATTTAGAATGCTTGGATGTCGGGTAATCCAAGATGGGACGTACAAATATAAAGTCGCTCAAGTAAGAGGACTGATATAGGATAGAAATCCCAGCTGCAGCTAAGGGTGCGGACAATTCATGTACGCGGGCTCCAGAACTGTCTAAAAATTGGTGAGTATGTAAATTTCCGCATAGGGGTTATACAACCGAGTCACATACCGAGTTGATCAGAATGAGAATCAATTTGGAGAACATTCCACTTTTCGTAAGAGATTTCGAGGTGGTCTTGAGGTAATACAGAGTGGGCACGCTTTGAGCTGGAGCCGGAGCCGGAGCGAGATCGCTGCCTTTGCCTGTCCCGTCTGGCGACGGGTTCAAAATCTGCTAGCATGTGAGATTCTGCGAAAAGACTGAGTTCGATCTCATTGCAGGTGACATTGATGAAAGTGGGATTTGGCTGCAAGATCTGCCTTAGGACAGGATGGGACAGCTGGGGTAGACGAGACCGGGGGATGTGTACTAGGGAGAGGGAGACTGGGAGGAGGGAGACTGTGACATTTGAGGAAGGTTCTGCCATGATAGAAGAGCAGAAGAAGGGAAACGGGGGGTAGAAATATAGGGAACCACGCGAATAAGGCGTGAGCTGTTTTTCTAGTGAAAACAAGGTTCAAAGACTTATCTAGCATATTACATTTGATTACCCAATTCATTACACTTGGCGGACCGATGGCAGCGACCTCCCCAGTAATGCAGTGTTTTGACGAGTCCACATATGTTTACGTGCTTTGACCTTATCTTTACGTCCAATGGCGCAGTAACCAACCTCTGACATGAACAGCTCACCATCCATTTGACACATTTGTCGGAAGACGACAGGAATAATCTTGGGCGCTCAGTGGGTCCAATCGGGATCTGATTGAACTTACTCAACGCGGTCCATTTAACTTTAGTCCCCATCGACGAAAATCTTATTCCATCTCTGGCATCAAAGACATTGTCCGTCTCCACCTGCTGCGATGTCGCATTGGCCGCTGCGGCAAAGATCTTCAAACTTGAGCCGACATATAGATCCATCATGATCTGTCCTTATTATAAGCTCTAACTGAAATCAGCATGGGTTTCCCCAGACTCAGGTGACTCGCAATTTCGCAATCGGCATTTCATTTCGGGACTAGTGCCCCACTCACGACTGCGCGAGCATGCCCTTGTCATTCCATCCGGCCCTTCCCTCTGTCACCTGGTTCTGTTTTCAAGATTCGTGACAAGCAGTGTAGGAGTCCATGAGAACACGTCGAGTTTGTGTCGAGTCATTTCCAATACCATATGGAGAATTTCGCAAATGTCGATAAGTCGGTGCAGTCTTGAATAGCTTGAGTCCTGATTGATAGCAGTACACGTGTACATGAAATCGTCGATCAACTAGTGGGATGTAAAACTACATGGAGCATCACTGCAGACGGTATACTCCTCCAATGTATCTTGAAACAACAGCAATAAAAATAATTTAAGCCCATCCTTGAACAAAGTTATCTAATTTTCACCTGGATAGCACAGGACGCTGCAAGCGTTTGCAGCGAGCTTGCGCAGAAGCCTTCGGGCTTCCTTTCTTCGTGGGAGTGAGTGGATGGGGATACCGCGAACGTGTGGGAGCCTGAACGGACAGTAGGGATCGTCGACGGAGGAGGTAACGAGGGGACGTCTGAGTAGGAACTTTGGTCCTAGAAGCCTTCACGCCACGCTTGTGTTCCCCGCGCAAATTTGCTATTTGTGAAATAAGATGCGACGGCTTGAATGTATCAGCTGTTTCAGATGGTGGTGAAACGTGACCAGGGGCGACAGGAGACCGCATGGGAGTAGAAAGCAACGTGGCAAGTTGCGAAGACTGTGAGGAAAGATCTATCTGGGAATCAGACATTGCTTCTGGCACAAAATCCAACAAGTCTGTGTCCATTTGTGAGGTGGGTATCAAGCTGGTGTCTTCGATATGCCAGGACGCAGGTCCAGCAGGTGTCATCACTAACTCCGATTCTTGTGATGCTCCATGGGATGGCTTTTCGGATGGCGACCCGAACAGGGGGGAAGTTGGCGGAGTCGTGGAAGATCTTCTCGGCGGAGTGTGGTGGACTCTAAGGGCGCGACGAGGCGTACGGAACGGTAATTGGCTTCCAAATAGAATAGGTCTGCTCAAGTCTGCACATCCCATCGCGCGTTTTGAAACGGGCGGAGAGTTAAACTCAAGTGGCTCAGTGGCTTTTCGCACAAGAGATTCGGGCTTGCTGCTTGCTTGCATGCCAGCATTGGTGGCTTCGCGTCCAAATTGCAGACGTGATGAATGCGATGGCGCTCCATCCTCTTCCTCCCAGTCCCCTCTAGTACGTTTCAGTGATCTTGCACTAGGCTGAGTCTGCCGTGGAACTCGCGGAACAGGCGCGATGGGTGGCAAAGTACTTTCATACGCAAAATCTCGCACTTTAATGCCGAGAGACTGGAGCGTTTCTATAGTGGGTTGTTGAGAAGACGGTCTTAGAACTTGAGGTTGCACATCGCTTGAGGCTATGAAGTTTGGTGGCTTGAGGGATGACATAACAGGACACACTTAAGGACTGATTGCGCGCGTCATCAGACATATCTTTTCACTTACATTCGTTACTTGGGACGGAAGATCAAGCTCAGGATCATCATCATTGATGATCGCGAAATCGAATGTCTTCATCGTCAACAGGAAATCCCCCTCCTGTTCTTCTGTTCCCACAACTATCGATGATTGCATGGCTCCATCATCGTCGCCCGAACTAGTCATCCGAAAGAGCTGTTGCAAGAAAGAGATATGAAAATTGAATGGGATTGATTGAACTGAATGTAATGGACAACAAAGGACCCTTGAAAGAAACAACTATGGCACAGCAGCAGGTCGTGGTAGCAGTACAAGTTGGTGTTGTCCAGCGCTGACAGCATGGGAAGACCAATAGATTTTAATCTCCGACGTTGCGGTCCACACGTGACTGGGCGCGCGTCAAGCCCCGAATTAAGGCAAGCGTCGGTCAAGTGTCGGCTGACATTGTTCGGCGCAACATCGAGCAGAAGGAAATACCTCGTTTGAAAGTAAATCTTGATTTTCACACATTCCCTTTGCTTCTCACAGCCATCACGTAGTTCCTCCAACTTTTCAGGTTGTAGCAGCACTCACGCGGTAAAGCCAACACCGGACTTGTGCTGTTGGTGGACTCTCTGCCTTTTTCAACGTACGTGGCACTGCGTGCGCTGCGCCTCTCGTGGATCACACTTATTGATTACAGTTGAGATAATCCATTATTGCATTCCGGTCAACTGCTTCCAGGACTCTCGGGCATGCTTCGAAGGGCTTGGAAACCACTGGCTGCCACCACCGTTCTTATTGGCACACCAAGTTACCTCTACTATACCTTCACCAAGCAGCAGACATTTGATCTTGCCGTCAAAGTTCGCGGCGCGGACGGAATACCAATCATGGCCAACCGCACATTTTCCCTATTGTCACAGAACGCTGTCAAAGATCGTCTCATAGAGAACGCGTCGTCTGACAGCTTTTCCAGACCTGACAGCACAGTATGGCGATACGCCACGGCTTCTGTCGCTGCCAATGACCCCCTGGAAGATGCACATGCAGACGCTATAATTGCCCGCGACCCATCTGACCCATCTGCACCAGGTGACTGGTTGTTCTTCACCGTTATGGATGGCCATGGTGGTCCTCACACATCTCGCCTTCTTTCGAAGACCCTCATCAACGCCGTGGTCCTGGAATTATCCTCCCTGATTCACTCTCCAGACGTTCCGAAATCCGGACTTCTGGAAAAATTAAAGTTGGTATTTCGCACGTCTTCGCCCAAATCTCGCGAGGACCCTCAAAACCCGGAGAGAATCTCCCTTGCCATACGAAGTGCTTTCACGAAGTTAGATCAGGAGCTCATCAATGCACCTCTTTCGGTTCTCGCTGCAAACTTGGATGCTGAATCAATAAAGAAGAACATCCTTCCCGATCTTAGCAAACATCCGCTGGCATTACAGACAATGCTTCCTGCTGTATCTGGTACGGCGCAATCTCTACCCGTCATTTTCAAATCAATCATGACGTGCTGTTCTATCTTCAGGCAGCTGTGCGCTGATGGCCGTCTTCGACACCACTCATCGGCATCTATACGTGGCTTGCTCAGGGGATAGTCGTGCTGTTGCCGGCATCTGGGAGGAAAACGAGCAAGGTCTGGGCTCGTGGCGCGTTGAAGTTCTCAGCGAAGACCAGACTGGTCGTAACCCAAATGAATTGAAAAGGTTTGCTAATACGATTAATTTCCGTCACAGCCTCTGACAATTGGTTTTTAGAATCCAATCCGAGCATCCTCCCGATGAGGCGGGTAGCGTTATACGAGCAGGTCGCGTGCTTGGTGGGCTTGAACCCAGTCGCGCATTCGGAGATGCCCGGTACAAATGGCCCCGCGATGTACAGGACGTGTACGTGATTTTAAATTTGATTATGGCACAGATCAATAACGAACCATTGTTGACTGCGGTCCGTCCAGACTAAACCGTGCCTTTCTTGTGGGCAACGATCAACCATTGCGTCCACCCCCTTCGTCTTTCAAAACGCCGCCATACGTTACTGCCACCCCAGTTGTAACTCATCGTGACTTTGACTTCGGCAGTGTTGCACGGCCGTCACGATCGCCTGCATTCCGATTTGTGGTTCTGGCAACCGACGGGCTGTGGGATAAGCTTAGCTCAGAGGATGTCGTAGCCCTTGTCGGCGGACATCTGAGGGGTCTCAAAGGCGTGATTTGCAAAACGGCCCTCCCAGAACTCGTACCAACGACATCAGGGGCACCAACTGTGGAAGGCAAGGACAAGAAACGAAATAGCAGTAGTGGCTCCTGGTCATTTGAAGATGACAACGTCAGCTCACATCTAATCCGAAACGCATTTGGCGGGGGCGACGTCGAGGGTTTGAGGAAGTTGATGAGCATACCTGCTCCGATTGCTAGGAGCTATCGAGATGATACCACCGTGACTGTTGTGTGGTGGGAAGACGGACAAGAAGGTACTGCCAAGACTGTGACGTTCTCTTCTGATAATATAAAAGCAAAGCTGTAGTAGAGCGCGAGATTCGTGACCTTTAATACAGGATCGTGAACATATGTGACTTGCAGCGTATACTCTAGAATTAATGCCAAGAACAATTGATCTACATGATCATCCTTTTCTTCTTCTTACCATACTGCTGTGGAGGTCTTTGCCAGTTATCTGATCGATGTTGGGACAATGTGTTACTTCCTGCTAGCCGGCTGTAAGGATTGACTGCGCCACCGCCGAACGATGACTTTCGACGACCGTGTGAATGTCTGGAAGATTGGGTATGCAAGGGTACGCGGGCGTAATGCTTGCGAGGTGTCTGTTCGTCGTCGTCGTAATCTGGCGATTTGCGCTTCTTGTCGTTATTCTTTGACGATGCGTAGAAGTTGCTCGGTGAAATGCCTGATGAAAGGGTTGTGTTCGATTGTGTGGAGGTAAGGGATGATGTACTGGAAATAGGAGGGGGAGAGGTAGGAGGTGGTGAGGCAGCGTTGAGCGACTCAGTGGTGCTTGAAGGCGGCTTAAGATCAACAGGAGTCGCAACTGGCGATCCATTGTCGTCGTCATCATCATCATCATCATCATCATCATCATTGTATTGCGAGAGGCTCGTGAGGGCAGTGCTAGGGTTGTGAACCATGTTAACGGCCTCAATTTTCTTCTTGATGCTCTCAGCCTGAGGGTCCCTGTCGTTCGTTTTGGCCATTTTATGTACCACCACATCATTAGCCATCGGAGAAGGAAGGAGAGGTCCAATGAATGGTCGATCAGTTTTGACACCAAGGTCGTCACTGCCATCATCTTCAGAGTCTACAACTTTCCTCTTCTTCATTCCTGCAACAACATTCCGGGGGGTCATCGAAGGGCGAGTAATAGCAGCCTCGAGAAATTGGCCTTTCTCCCTGATGTAAAACAAGATATATGCGTTCTTCAGAGGCCCAGGGGTATTACGGTGCTGTGATACGCTGTCGTCATTCATCTCGTACCACATGCCATTGGCACCTTTGACCGTGGCATAGTAGTGGCCTGAGTTGGGTCCCCCGCCTGCATGACAAATGACACCGTATAATGAGTATGTTGGGCCAAATTGACCCTCACTCATAAATGGTTTCAACGTGATACGGTCGTCATAATGGACAAAATGCCCAATCTTCCGACCGAGGGGCGAGAAGCGCTTGAGATGGATAGTCAACACTGTAGGCGCATCGTGAATGGTGAACCGCTTTTCAGCAACGACCGGCTTCTTGCACCTACAGGAGTGCTACCCATCAGATGTGAGCATGTCTACTAATAGAAATTGCTTACTTTTCACACTTATATTTGTCTGACCCTTTGAGATAATCGACAGCGACAAACTTCCGGAAGGCATCCCTCACGCTGTTTGAGCCATATATATCTAAGCTCACGTCCAGCATGCTATCAAATGTGTCACTGTTGTGGTGGCACTCCTTGCACGTCACTCGTGACCGTAACCGACCGCCAAATATCTTGTGAACCCAAGTGGTCTCCGCAAGTTTCGGATCAATTTTTCTTGTCAATGCTTTGTTAACGGGTTCACAGGTGGAAGGTAAGAAAGCACTCACTGGGGGAATCCAGCTAGACAAGATTTTTGTAAAGCGTCAATGGCATAGCGAAGGAACTCATGAGAATCCTCCTGCCTGCCCTTCCGCATGTGTTTTGCGATGACTAGAAAGTATAATCGGACATAGGTTTCAATAAGGGAAGCAATACGTACCATGCAACTTCGAAACAATGACGTACGGCGTGAAAGAATGCTTCTTCTGATGGGAGTCAAGCATCACATTGCGAAGACAACATGACATGCAAAAGCCCCCCTTTACTCGACCTACATACAAGGTAAGATCAACTGATGGTTATCAAGGTTATCCTCACATGGGTCAGACTTTGAGTGCGCCATTAAAATATTGAGCAGAGGAGGCGTGTGGAGGAGGCATTGCAAAGCACTGTTCAAGAAACAAGTATTCCCCGTATTATGAAGGCCATTACCGACATTGTGACTAGAGGGCCAAGGCCATGAAAAGTCCAAGACTCCTGTAAATAACGAGGCATGCTTTGTTGACAAAAGAGATATCGGTTGTTTTGAGGGCGTAGCCAGGGATGCGGAGGATGCTCGAGGGTATTCACGAACCTGGGAGGTGTTTACCAGGTGAGCAGCTTTGTAATAGAGCTACTGCATGCACCTACATTATTTTGTGGTGCCTTCGGTGTAGCATTAATAGGCTCATACTTGCCTTCCGCGACTGCGAGGGCGCCAGAAGACGAGCCTTCTACAAATTCGATCGGGGGCGGAAGTAGGTTATTGAAGGCTTCAATGTCTCTGGCAGGGCGAAACTGGGAATGATCATCGGATGCAAGCTGAGGAGCAAAGGAAGAGGTGGGGTACAGTGGTGATGCCAACATGTTCCTTTTTGCAGAGCAAAAGCTACCAGCGCGACTTCGGACACGAAAAAAGTTTCGCAGGGGAAGGCAGCGGTGGCCCGCGCCGCAAAATTTGAGCAAGATGGACCAAGAAGATAAACACGATGGAAAGACGCCTGAGCGAGTGGGACCTTGAGAAATCCCTCGAGTGAGTACTCGCTAGCAGTTTGTGGGCATTTTATTTACGCTTGTTGTCAATCTAGGTTATCTAGCTCCATCAGTTGCATTATATTAAAAGCCACTTGGTATCAGGGTAATAAGACTTCAGTTCACAGAACAAACAGCGGTGAAAGGTGAGAGATATGTAGGGATATAGTGCTGTGGTATAAATTATGAATAAAAAGCGGTCCTTGTTACAATCCTTGAATGCGTGAAATGTAAGTATTAGTGCGGTAAATTAAATAGTGTCGAACAAAAGATATGGGTTTGCTACATTTTGGTCCAAGAGGGCATAACCTGACTGATCATCCAGTGTGGAGTTGGAAGACGTGGCCGGTGAAGAGGACATCGATCGCATGCGGGACCCAAAACAGTCTACGAAACCGTCGAGAATAGGAGGTAAGGAGGGCGACGCCGATGCATATGGAGAGGGCAACCCGGGGAATGCGTCATTAGGTTGTAAGTACCCGTTGGATCCAGCGTCGAAAACAAAATTGTCAATATGCGTAGGAGGACACGTAGATACCAATGACGGAGGCATGAACGAAGAGCTAGATGGTCCAGTGCTAACTTCAGACGGCCAACTATAGTCATACATGCCGTCAGATGCTCCACCATATTCAGGAACGGGCATCTGGCAGTTGCTCGTCGGGATTAGGGCAGGGGGAGTCCAACGCGCTACATTGTCTTTAACAACGCCTGGAAGTGATGTCTCTGAGGGGGGGCAGTAACGAGCATCGGCGACTTGGGGAGGCAAAAAATGGAAGTTGGACTGCTGGGAAGGCTTTTTATCTGCCGACGAAGCGAAGGCATCTAAATCTACTTTGCTGGCATCGATTTTATGCTTCCTCTCCAAGTGTGCGGCAAAAGCAGATCGCCGTTTAATTCTAACAGAGCATGAGCTCGACAAAAAAATACCAACAATAATAGTCAAAACTGACTTTGTGCCACATCCTGGTATAGTGCATTCGTACTTGCGCGAACTGTCGTGAGTTTCCTTTCGATGACGAGTGCAAGACGAGGGATCGCCGAACGCTTTCTTACAAGTACCAATGCCACACACGTAAGGCTTGGCCTTGGTACTATTGGATAGTCAGTATGGTTCGAAATCTAAAAACGAGCAAGCGTACTGTGTGTTGATGTGGGTCTTGAGGCCTGAATACTGGGCAAAAAATTTTGAGCAGTGCTTGCACTTGTGTGGCCTGGAAGTGAAGACTGTCAGCTTGCGCAATGCTTCGATACGACGAAGGGTTCACCTGATATTGAGATGTAGCCGGTGGTGACGACTAAGATCACCCTTGCGAGAGAAGCGCTTGGGGCACAATGAACATGGCCACTGGTGTCCGCATTATTCAGTAAGCCGATCTCCGAGTCCCAGCAGGGCATCACTTACTTTCGGCATTGTAGCAGGTATAAAATGTTACTAATTTAAGGAAGGTGGGTGACGTTGGCCAGCGACGTCGATTAAAAGAAATATAAAAGCAATAAAATGTGCAGGGGTTTGGCCCATAGATTGTATCCAGCTTTAAAGGCAAGAGGCCACCCGTCGCCGAGGTGGAAGAACAAGTTTCGCGGACTTTGACTTAGCCAAAAATCCATTGTTGCAAGGCCGAAGCGATGTTAGCGCCTAATGCGGAAAGAAAACCAACATGTTCCTTAGTTGATCTATGACGAGGAAGGCATATGAAACCTTCTGCATCGCTGCTGTGCTGAGAATGACAAAAAACCGGCCCACCATGCAGAAATTGACAATAAGAGAAATATAGCGACCGATGTTACTGGTGCTGTCCGGAGCCTTGGGACAAGGTGCCATGTCTCACCTTGGTCAGCCAAAACCACAAAGATCGCGGAGTGATATAACTTTCCAAACAGCACAATGGGGTGACGAAGTTCAGACGGAGAAGATTGGTTGACGGACGACGAGACGAAGTGTTATATTCCGAGACCAGGACCATTAATAATCTTGGTCACCTTCTCTTTCATCCATGGTGCTATTGTTAGTAGATCGTGCCAGGTAAACGAAGCAAACTGATTCCGACTGCCAGCAAACTCAGACTCATCTTGCTCATACCCTATGATCGCCCTTGGTCTGATCAACTGCACGATTACCCTGTTATGTTCCCAGTAAGCATCTGGAGTAATAGCAAGGCACTTTAACGAACATTAAACCGCCCACCCACTGTAGCCCTTCCTCCTCAAGAGATCCCCATCGCCTATCTCCTCCACCAGGAGTATACAACGGATAATTGCGATGGGACTCCGCAGGTGAGGGGTGGGTAAGCTTGTTGTATAGGTGCGAACCTGCTAAAAATGATTTATCACAAATGGAGCAAGAATACGGCTCAAAATTACCAGCTGACAGGCTATCATATTCATCTCCATGAGGAGCGTCACGCAACACCCTGTTATTTCGCTTCAAGTTCGCTCCAAGGGTATCAGTGACCTCGATACCGGGAGGATGGAGCAAAACATGCGCATTGCGGTTTATCATCAACGGCGACCGAGGCATATGAAGAACTCCGATTGCGATGACCCGCACGTCAGTAAATGAGGCGATCACCTGCTAGTACGTTAGTAGTAATATAGCTACGCGGAGCACAAAGCACTGACTCTTATTGTAGGTGGCAGATGTGAAAGGTTACTTCGAAATCTATTGCTCTGTAAGCGTCAAACGTGCAACGGATAACGACCGTTGATGAACAGTGTGCTATGGGCTTACTGCATGTCTGCAAAGATAGCCATGGGACTAAAGCCCCGCGAGGACGATTCCAGTTCGTTCACTGAACCATTGCGATTGAGCACGACATATCTAGGTCGAATTCTGCTTAGAAATGGAAGTTCGCAAGCATGTATACGATTTACTTAGTCCAAGCTTCATCCGTAGTGCAAGTCGTATGAGTTCTGTGCCAGACACGATATAACATTCTACAACGGTGTCATCCATACTCCTAAGCTGAGAGAACACGAATGTACGTACTTGATATAAGACACCCTCCAAGTGTCATCCTTCTTCCACTTCAACCATCCAGGAATGAATCGTTTGCGGAAGCATTCCTCCCACTCGGAAGCCCTCAAGTTCGGAAGTGATGATTCAAAAAGTATGAAACTTGGCGGTGCAAGTGTAAGGATATCAATCCAATTACTTCTGGGTAAGATTGAACGAAGACCGAGGTGGTAGAAACTTCGTTCGTAGTTGCCACTAGCCAGGTTTTGGATAATCGGGCGTTTCCAGGGGTTTAAAGTCGAGTCTGCAGTAATATGTCTCAGTCTCTGAGACAGATTGGACACTTTGACTAGCGACTCGAGGTCTAAGTTGCTAAGGATCGTAGCAATAAGTTCAACTGGGAGGGACTCAAGTGTCGTCGGCATAAGTGATGACATTGAATCGTTGGTTAGAACAGAATCGGTGGAAAAGCGGTCTGGTGGTGGCTGTGCCAGTCACCAAGGTCACAGGTGGCGCTGGTGAGAGTGCTGGGCAAATACATCACAGCCAATTCGCAGCAACTTCTTATCGCTACGTCTAGAAGCCAGCGCGTTATATTATTCAATCTTGAGTAGAGACGATGCAATGCAAAATGACAAGACATGTTCCAGCGTTAAATAATCTGCGCACAGGCACTAGAAGACAACACTGCTGCCAACTATGGTTCTTGTGTTTTGCAAAATGCGTCGCGGGCCACAACATAACATAAATTCTAGCCCAATGATTAGAACTGCAAACCGGCAGCATAAACCATATGCAACTGGGTCCTCAATTTTGCCGTGCATGCTAATGCGTCACTGGGTAAACTGCAAGTATCATTCAATAGCGCATGGTAAGGAGATAAAGATGAACGCACAACCGAACACCGGCGACACGACATTACGCCCTGCTTATTGGACGAACATTATAATCGCGTTTAAAGGTCTCAAAGTCGCGTTCCTTCGTGGTATATTGCTCAGTAAGGTTGGCAATAACTTTTTTGATCTGAAGAGAGGCAGGTATCAGACAACCAGTGACATGGTAGAAAAGAGCACGTACGCCTTCGCGATTTGTTTGCAGAGCAGGAACTACATCCTTGACCGTACGCTCAACTAGCACACCACCGATCAAGCGGAAACACTTCCGACTTGGTTCCACTTGAAGTGCTTCATTCAAAGTGGAAAGGACGAGACTAATGGATACTCAGTTATATGTGAGTGTAAAATTTTGACAAAGGGCATACCCATGCTCTTCTGCCTCTTGCTCCAACTCGCCGATCTTCCCAGCAAGGCTTTGAAGCTCATTTTGCAGACGGGAGTAAGTCTGCTGTATTTCTATCTGATCAAAGCAGCGATTAGAAGCGAAGATGGTAGGCAGAATGCATGCGTGCCCTGATCGCTCAATGGTTGAACTTTGGATTTCGCTTTCGAGGTCGACATGGAGAACGGCAATGGCCTGTTAATGAGGGATACGCGATTGGCTAGCGTTTAGTTGTCACACTAGAGTGACACACGTCACACCAGAGTGTTTAGTGCAGCCTCGCCCGACTTTGACCGCCATGTCTTTTGCCCGCCCGCGTCTTGCACTGGGCCTCGCGCCCAGGATACTGGCGACACAGCGCTCTACTGCGCTGCGCTCGTCCCTTGTGGCATACCGCAACATTCACAATACCAGCTGCTCGCACGCAGAGCATCTTGAAAGCCAACTCGAAGGTCCAATAAGGTCACCGCCTCTAGGTGCAGGAAGTCTGACCGCAAAGGACGAGCCCGGAAAGGATATTGACCCTTACAAGGGTGGGCAGAGTGCCATTGACAAGGCCGTCCATCTTTTCTTCTTTACCGAGATCATCCGAGGTATGCGTTTCGAAATCTAATTATTTCAAGTATCTGCATGACGAGTTCAGGAATGTGGATTGTTCTGGAGAATTTTTTCAGACAGCCATACACTATAATGTACCCATATGAGAAAGGGCCTCTATCTCCTCGTTTCCGCGGAGAGCACGCTCTCCGACGGTATCCCAGTGGTGAGGAGCGGTGCATTGGTTCGTGAACACCTCCGACCATGTCGACGCGGCTGAGAAGCGTGTATCATTAGCTTGCAAACTTTGTGAGGCCATTTGTCCTGCTCAAGCAATTACCATCGAGAGTGAAGCTCGCGCGGATGGTTCAAGAAAAACAACTAAATACGGTAAGGTTTGTATTGTGGTGACGTGCAACGTTGCAGCTTACACGGTCCTTCCTAAGATATCGACATGACGAAATGTATCTACTGCGGTTTCTGTCAAGAAGCTTGCCCGGTTGACGCGATCGTTGAAAGTACGTGCTAAAAGGGGGGTATCACTGACACTAGCATATTGATGACACCCCTTTAGCGCAAAATCAGGAGTTCTCCACGGAAACTCGCGAGGAGCTGCTGTACAACAAAGAGAAGTTGCTTGCAAATGGCGACCGGGCAGAGGCCGAAATTGCTGCTAACTTGCATTGTAAGTATTCATAACATTTTGGGGGTTACACGTGTTGAATCGCTATGCAGCGGACCATGTTTACCGGTGAAGTGGTAGTTTAGATGAGTCGTGGCAGGTCGTGTACTTATCTGTGGTCCACTTCTGAATTTCTTCACCTGATGTCATCAAGATTGAACAGTAAGCTTGAAGACAGGCGTCTTCTGAACACGTTGATCCGGCCGCCTCATTGCAGTTACGATCCGAATGACTTGCGCGACGTGTGTGAATGACGAAAATGTCTTCCATTTCATGCAAGCTACATCAGATATGCAGGAAGGGACACTTCTCAGTCACAATCTTGTGTCTTTAAGCTTAGGTTATCGCACCATGTGCTACCGATTTTGAACCCTGAAGGCCTGATGTCCTGGCATGTGCGCCATTTTTTATGTGAGATTACCGTTTCTTAAGATTCCCGGGTTGATTGGTTGTTCATCAAGTTGTATTGGTTAGATGAGGCTCCGAATCACCGCAATCGAGGCTCATCTAGTTTCAAACCAGACCACTGGATCGCCGCTGGAAATACCCACCTCTGAGTGATCTCAGATGAAACAGACTGAAATCCAATGGGAGGGTATGGATAAGTTTGTGCTCAATCATTATAGAAAACCCTCTATTCCTCACAGCAACCTCACTGAGCGCTAGACTATGGCGTTAGCTCCGAGCACATGTTTTCCAAGGAAATCACATGCCTCCATAACACACAATAGGCGAGCTGTCTAAATATATTGCCTTGACTCGGAAACTAATCCTTGGATTCTATGATAGAGCGCAGCAGGTGGCCCCCCTCGTCTCCCCTGACACCCTGAGCCATTGTACTTCCCATTCAACAACCCTGACAATCCAGCCACATTCCCGGACCCGTCCCTCCGTAAGATTCATAGACAAGCAAGATGGCATGATACCGCCTTCCTCAGACACCCGTCCCTCGTCTCCCATGTCCAATCGCACCCGGCAGTTGCTCTCGGAGGCGCAAAGACTAGTTATGCATGAGTCACAACGCACAGGTCGCAGGGTCACGGTCATGGACGTCATCCTAGGATCTACGCGGCCAGTGGCAACTACACAACCTTATCGCTGCGCCGCCAAGACCCGCTTTCCTCATGCGCTGAAAACTTATGCTTTCAAGGCCAATCTTGGCGAAATGGAGCTGTACCAACTTGAACAGGTAGCTATAGCTGTTTTGACCGCTGCGTATGGTCGGAGGATTTCTGCAGAAAGGTCTGCCAGCCAGTGGCCGCCGAATCTTGATGACTAGAGTGTTTTTTACTCATATTCCTTGTTTTGCACCGCTAGGTTTCTCGATCAGTGATAGATGCGTGTCCGTTTATGTCCCCTCATATGATTCGGGGCCCTTGTAATTCCCCTTTGTGTTAGATGATATTTTGGGAAACCCCTTACTTTGCTGTGCAGAACAAAAGGAAAAGATTTACGCTTTGATCCGCCAGGCTGCGATTGCTCGTATATGCTTCTCACGACAAACATAGAGTCGCAAGTCAGGCCATTATGATAGAATCCGGCAGATAATCGTCCCATCATAGTTGGCGACAATGGAGCACACGCACAACACGGCGAACAGGGTATACCAAGGATTACGAGCGCTAGTGATCTGTACAGACGTATCAAACAACATATACACACAGATAATAAACCACGAAAGTATCCAATCAAGTACTCGAGCTCAAGAAGATCTAAAAGGAAACTCACCGTACCGCCGCCGCAAAAAAAATTATTAACACATTGTCTAAGTATCTGAAGCCTCATCCTCTTCTTCCTCTTCGCGCTCGTGGGAACGCGCAGGTTCCTGGTGAAGTCTCTTGGAGCCACGGTCATCGGCAAGATGAGCGCCTGCGAACCTCGACGGTGCTTCTCCTCCGCCCCCTGAGCTACCCGCAGCGGGTGAATCATCGACGTCATCGATGCCATCTATTTCCATGTCCTTACGAGAGCGTTTCCTGGATGATTCCGCAGGGGGGCGATGCTGCTCTGGAAGCATGTAATGTCCGCCAGTTCTGTCACGGCTGTACGAACGGCCTTCTTCATATATGACATCTTGGTCTTCACTTGGATTGCGCATAGGATTTGCCTGACGGGGTGCATAGGGTCCCCTGTCTCGGTCATAATATTGAGGGTGACCTTCAGGCCGCGATAATGCATCCCCACCACCATTGCCGGAACCAGATCCGGAACCAGATCCTGACGTGTCAGAGCGAGATGATCGACCGTGCATACCAGGTCCGATGGGCTCGCGAGAGTATGGGTATTCTGCCCTGTCTACATGAGATCTGGGCCTTAGGTGGGAGGGAGGAGATGAATGCATCGCTCCTGAAGGCGCGTATTCTCGGGCGGATTCGCCTTCATGACGAGCCCATGCGCGTTCTCTCTCGAGATCGCGCTCGTATTCTGGGTCTGGGTGGCTAATGGCCGCTCCGGGCCCGGCACGTTGATGATTGTGGATACGTGATGCCCGAGTGTTGGGGGATGCCATCGTGGAAGAATGTGAAGAATGCTGTCGTGAATGAGTGTATGGATCACCATGGTAGCTACCACGCTCGAGCGTCTCATGTCTTCTAGAAGGCCGTTCCCTGTCACTTGGATGTGGCGGACTGTGATGCCCGTGTTGGACGGGTATCAGAGGATCCTGGGAGTACTGTTGAGGGTGGGGAATGCCCCCTGAGTGGTATCCTGGGGGAGGTGCCTGGGATGATATCTGATGCCCGCGCGATCTGGAAGGTGAGGATTGTGAACGCGAAGAACCATTACTGTGAGGGTGAAGATGAGGGCTATGGGTTTGTGAATGTCCATGCGCCCTCGGCGGCTCAAGATGCTGTACAGGAGTCAACTGCGAGAGGGGTGGAAGCTGCCGGGAAGAGTCGTGACCTGAGGCGGAACCGCCCCTCGACATGTGTACTGCAGAAATTGCGTGGGAAGGCGCAACTCCAGGACCTATAGGCCCATCGGGAGCCTGAAGAGGACGACCATCAGGAATGGCGCGGAAAGAGCTATGATTGTGCATGTATTCGATAGCATTGTGATCGTTCAAATCTACAGGTGGAAAGTCACGATGGTCACGATACTGGTGGTGCGCTGCTGCACCTATATCACGCGGATGTGGGGGAGGGACACCGGGACCGGGGTGAGTTGAGGGGAGTGCATGGCTGTGAAGGTCTGGAGAAGGTGGCACAGCTGAAAGGCGTTCATACAAGACACTTTATCCTATATCAGATACATGTTGAATGATGAAGATGTAAAAATACGCACGCTCGTTCGAGTTTCATGCGTTGGATTGATTTTTTGGCCATAAGGACCTTGTACTGAAGCTTGTCATTGTCCTAAAAGCAGGCAAGTTTAGAATATATCGAGTAGGAGTAGTATGTGCCAACCGTTTCGATTTCTTTTACTTTTCGCTTCAGTTCCTTGTATTTTGTCTGATACTTTTCATCTTCGACGCCAGCTGCTATACCTGTCGCATAAGCTTTGGATTTCTGACGTGGCGCAGCCGTAGCAGAAACGGATTGTGCAGGCATCTGATGATGAGGGAGAGTAACAGGGCTTGGGTGGGACATTATGGCAGTGCTATGAGGTGGCACCGTTGGACATGTATTACTCATCGAAAAAGATTTGGTTGACGACGGCGTACGCGTCGACTCAGTCTTCGATATCACAAAGTCTACTTTACTAGTCACAGAATTCGAGCAGCATGTCTTTAATTTTAACAAATAATTTTTCATGGACCCAGGGCGCGAAGGTTCCGGCAGTGGTACGTTAGTAGAGATGCTAGACCTCGCCCAAAGTATTCCAAGCCCTTCCAAGAGGTTCTGAATCTTGTCAGAGTCGATTGAGTTTCGGAGCACGGTTATCGGAATGTGCTAGGAACCAGGACGGGCGCTGCACACTCAAAAGTCCGTAATGTACCCAGCCTGGGGTCTGGATTCAGTCTTACCGATCTTTGCTGTAACACATGAAACGATTTGATTCGATAGACGATTCTTGATAACACCGCATGGCGGCGGGTTCACATTCAGGGCAGGTCTCATTATAGTCACGTGTGATTCACTTGGTTGCGAGTCCGACAACCGCCTTCACCGCTATCCTCCACGACGGCGTACAACAAGTGAGTCATTGAATTATGAAACAGGACAGCGCTAATAGGCGGATATAGTGTCTATACAGTACCGACAGTGCGTGTAACACATTGTACATGATGGCAGTGAGCTCAATGCGCAGTCCTTGCAGAGATATGCCTCCACCCGGGGGCTTCGAGGCAGTCAAGTATAAACGAAACCTTCCCTTCCGCGGTCCCAGTGGTCTAGTCATTCTGGGAGCTGTGACAGCCGTGTGTGCATATGGCTTCTATCGCGTTGGGATGGGAAACCTAGAGAGAAGGTAAGTTTATCTTCCGAACACCGCCATGATGGCGCATGGCGTCAGCAGGCTACAAAACGTGTCTCGCGCTCGCCATAAAACGTGCCCTTGTGAGGATCCGGCCGCTGTTCTTATCAGTACTGCGCCCTATTTTACGGGCCGTGGCAGGGCCGTACCAGAAAAAGTCAACTAAACTGATTTGGGCCGACAGGGAACTGCAAAGAGAGCAAGTTTGGTCACGCATCCACCTTGTCCCGTTACTGGTGGCGGAGGGGGATCGAGATGCGTATCGTCGCCAGCAAGCTGCATTGGAGCGGGAGCGGGAGATTATGAAAGATGTCAAAGGATGGGAGGTGAGTTTGATGGGACCAGATGACTTTGGATGACTCTGACAATCATGATTCCTCGATACGCTCATGTCCAAACACAGCCTGGTAAAAGTGTCTATAACAATGCACGTTATCGTTCCGCAGAATCGATTGTGGTTCTATGATTGGTCGACTTTTACCTTTCTTTGTAGAGTCACAATCAATTATTAGATCTTTTAGCCGCGCAATTGGGGCGCCACACAGCATTCATTCCAAATGAGAGTTGGATCTGGTCCCGCCATTTATCGCGGACTAGTTCCACCGGTGGCGGAATGGCGATGTAAGTGGTACAATAAGTGCCCATACGTTCGGTCCACACATACCAAATGTAGTGTCTAGATTTAGGGCAGGTCGCGCTTTACTTTACGCTAAACCTTTGCCAAGTTACTAACAGCAATTTGCAACAACGTTTACACACACTTTTTTTTTCGTGGTTGGTCGACGCCGCAAGACAGCTGGCATAACTTGTGCAACAGGTACTGGACTTGCGATTTCACAGGGATTAGCGTTCCTTCCGAATTCAGTGCGTTTTGTTATGTTCATATCAAGTAACTCAGTATCACACAGCTGGTAGGGATTTTCCTCCGAAACGGTGAGTACGACTATTATTGGTTCCTCTTCCTTTGCGGTATCCTAATCAGGCACCGACCCCGAAGCACCCCCCTTTCAGGAGTACGCTCACAATCTGATTCAAACCCGAGTCAGGTTGTCCATTATGGCATCTATCTTCAGGTTTCGAGTGCCGCTAAGGATAGCCCCTCTTAAGCAGGCTCGATGGCGTTCGTACACGTCCTCGTATCCCGCTGACACCCCTTCCGATTCGCTTGGCCCCCAACCTCCTCCGCCCACTATAAAAGCATCCCTCTCCCGTTCCTTTTTTCTTCCACATATCCCCATAATGCCTATGGATAACTATTCCATGCATCGTGATTCTCTTCCAACTACTCTTCCCCGCATTTCTCTCTCTAGTGATACCGGCATGAAAGACTCCATGAACTTCTTGGACAGTTCCTCATACGACATGTTATCACCAGATGGTGATCAGTTGATTTTCGGTCCCTTGGAGTTCGATGAGGGCCCATTGCTCACTCCCTCGATGGCTCCTTCGTGGGACTCTCCAAATAACTTTGGTTATCATCACCCTTTATCACCTCCCACATCCGACCACACCCCTTCTCCACATCGCCTTTCAGACTTTGATATACCAGACACATCGCCAAATAATTCATTTTATGATTCTACATTTGGACGGTTTGATGATATGCATTCCATGCTCGATCTAGATGGCGCCCACTTCTCGCATTGGCTAAACGAACCTGTACTGGACTCTCCTACTTCTCCCATACCCATCAGAGGTGCTGGCCTAGATCCACAATCGCCACCACTCTTCTCCTACCCTAATCATCATACATTTACGCCCAGCGCGTCCTTCTCCCCGTCGGAATTTGCGGCACCGCATCAGCTACCGAGATCGTTATCGCCGGCCGACGGCTCTGATGGTTATCTTAGCTCTCCAGGTCTCCGCGTGGCATCGATATCGCCTGCGGAGACTTCTTTGAGACCCCCACCATGGGCAACTCAGTTGTGGGACTCGTCACAATACGAAGCTTCCACGTCCACAGGACGTGTCCATCAGCCCCTATCAGAGCAACCTTATGGAGTCAAACGCCAACGCTTTCAGCCCAGGCGAGACATGTCAACCTTGGGTTTCCAATCTTCTAGTGCGCCAATTCAAACAGGCATGCCGTCAATGACGAGGAACTATAGTTCCCGTCGTGGAGAGTCTGTCAGCGTTAGCGATGATCGCGACGCAACCGTGCGACGCAAGAAGCGGCTATCGACTGAGGAACTTTCCAGAGAAGATAAATCAGCAGACTCGCGTATGGAACTATCATCATCATCTTGATAACTCTGACTAATCCCGTTATAGCTCCTCTCAAGTCCATACTTAAGCAACCCAAATTAGCGCCAAGTGCTTGGCAGCTCTACTTCACAGACTGGATACAGCGGCACCAAGCAACGAGCACGCGAAAACTCAATGTTGCCCAGGCTGCCAAGGAAGCCGGTCAGGAGTATGCTAGCTTGACTCCCGAAGAGAAGGAGGTCCGTTCCATTCTTTCTGCTGAGTCTGCATAAACTGACGAATCACTCCCAGCCTTACAAGCGACGATCTGCAGTCCTGAAAGAGGCTCGAGAGCGCGAGAACGCAGCCTACATGAGGAGTCTCACTCCTGATGACATTAAGAAGGAGAATGCATTCCGCACTGCCCAACGAAAGGCTGGTCGTTCTCGCAAGAGCAACATTAAGGATCCAAATGCGCCCAAGAAACCTCTTAGCGCATACTTCATGTTCCTGCAGCGCATCCGGTCCGACCCTGCCCTTGTGAGGGAGATATTTGGTGATGAACAAGAGACGACTAAGCAAAGCGTGTTAGCCGCTGCCAAATGGCGATCGATGACTGATGATGAGCGCAAGGTACGGCAAAACTCTTGTCACAATCGCGTAATTAGCTGATCACATTTTCTTAGCCTTTCCTTGCGCAAGCTGAGCAGGAGAAGCTCGAGTACGAGGCTGCACGGAGGCTGTACGAGGAAGGCACCACTGATGTTGGCACAAGTATCAATTTCAGCATCTTGCCAGGCAGCCCCAGCGGTGAGAGTCCATTCCGTGCACTGCGAGCAATCAAGACAGAGTCGTTCAGTTCGGAAAGCGAGAGCGAGGGAGTTGCAACTGACGATAGCGTCAGTCGGTTTACTCGTATATGATATCATCACATTCCACTTTTCATTTCTTTAGGTAACTTGCTGTATGTTCTTTTGTCATAGCCCGTATTTGAGGCATCGTGTCATGGTTATTATGTTCTTCTGTTCACGACACAGGACTTGCTTGTTTACGACCTTTTCCCCCCATGTGTATTGGTAGATCTCCCTAGTATATCATGTCCTATACCTTGCTTCATCTTACCTACAGGAGTACACGAACAATGTAATCAATTACTCTGCTAATGATAATCGTGCGACCATCTTCTGATGGGGTTCACCGTCTTCATCGAACAGATCGCCCTGATGAATTTTAATTGACAGATATGATGAGCAACGTCATAGGGTCTCGCGGCAAAAGCCATTACCTCTTCCTCGTAACCAAACCTAAGAGAACCGGCGGTGAATTGTGTTTCTATGCAGGTTTGATAATGGTGTCATACTTGCGGTAGAATGCTATAGCACCGTCGGAATCCGCACGGGCTGCTTGGGAGTGACAAACTATTTTGACATAGTCAATCACCCCTGAGTTTCTAGCGTGATCCTTGGCCCAATTATGCAACGCAAGCACAAGATTGCGCCCGAATTTATAATGCCGGTATTCCTTCAGAACGACGAGCCGTGTAAGTTTGTAATACGAGCTGCCTGCGCTCTCCACTTTGTGGGCACGGATTGTCCCTATGGGCTTGAGAGATGGTAAAAGTCTTAACAACCAATGAGTCGCTGTCGGATCATGTCTGTGTTTCACCAAAAGAATGGGAGGGATCCGAGTTGACGCAGTGGCGGATTATCTAGAAGGAGATAACGAACTCATCTACTTCGACTTCCAAAGGAAATCCTTGCTCTGTGACGAAAACGGCGATCCTAACCTGGATGCATTGCTGGAGGAGGACATGGCGGCCTTCGTGCTCAGGAGGGGGAACAATGATAATCTCATGGGCAGGTGGGACCCGGAGCGCAGCGTCATCTGCCATAGTGAGAAATGAAAGGTACAAAATTGATATCGAAGAGTGATATGAGCTGTTTTGCGAAGGTGGTCAAATATAGGCTTGGAACCAGCTCCCTCCGTGCGTTGAGATTGGACGAGAGACGAACGAGAATAACGTTAATAGACGCTAAAGTGTGTGTCACATGAGGATCAAACCCAAGCCTCGGCTCGGCGATACGAATTGGCAAGTGTGCTATCATGGCAGGGATGATCATCGTGTAAGCGATGAGATACTGGAAATGAACTTCACGGTGCCGGTAGCAGCTCAGCGAATCATGGAACTCAGCTGCCAGCACTCGAGTATCCGAGGGAAGCTTTTCGGGCCGACGGTGGCTCCATGATCCAGTGGGTGCTTCGCGAGTGTTGGATAAAAGAAACTCAGACCTGTGAAAATTGTGGGGAAAAGGGAAAGGACAGAATGAAAGGTAGCATGCTGCTCGTTCCCCTAAGTACTAAGATAGACCAAACTGTGGAGTACTGACGAGCTAATACGTTGATATTGGCATATGCAGCTCGGGTTCGCACGAGAAAAAATAGGACAAATAGGGCCAAACACGCCTGGTCCTTTGGATCACTAGTTTACATAGTGAGGGAGGCCACCAACTTATATCTGGTACCGTTACTCGCGTCATTGGTTTTGTTTCGCGTGGGTTATACATGTTTAACTCCAAGTCGCTAGAGCCTTAGTTTTACTTTTAGCAGGTTCGAGTCTGAAGACTGCTTCGACGGCACTCCAGATCCAGGTGCGGGTGCCCATGATCGAG
>QLOO01005158.1:0-14867 GCA_003313855.1 Suillus sp. MG131
CACTGAATCAATTTGGTCAGTCTCGTTCTCACCGGATGGTACTCGCATCGTGTCTGGTTCGGAGGATAAGACTGTGCGGCTCTGGGATGCAGCGACGGGACAGCCATTGGGGGAGCCCTTGCATGGGCACACTGAAGGGGTTTGGTCAGTCTCATTCTCACCGGATGGTGCTCGCATTGCGTCTGGTTCTTGGGATAAGACTGTGCGGCTGTGGGATGCATCGACGGGACAGCCGTTAGGTGGGCCCTTGCAGGGGCACACTGAAGGGGTTTGGTCAGTATCATTCTCGTTGGATGGTGCTCGCATTGTGTCTGGTTCAGAGGATAAGACAATGCGCCTGTGGGATGCAACATCTGGGCAAGCATGTCAGGAGTATGCCGAGGCAAATCCATCCGCATTCTCCCTGAATGGAAGCTGCACCGCCCCTCGCGCACAGGAGCATCCCACCATGCCGCCCATTACTTGGAACCATGACTTCATTTCCTTCTCATCCAGTCTGGAACACGCCCTGCTCAACCCCGCTGACTTGCTCAAACCCACCTCTCATCATGTTTCCAACTCAACCCCTTTCTTGCTGCAGGCTGATGGATGGGTGATGGGACCCAATCACCGGCTCTTGTTCTGGGTACCTCCTGCTTCCCGATATTCCTTTTATAACCCTTGGACTTCTTTGGTGATACCCAGAGGATATCCCGAGCTTGATTTGAGCCACATGGCACATGGGACAGGCTGGTCGAGTTGCCGAGATACGTGAGTTCTTTGTCTTTACCATCCGTCCTTGCAATTGCTAACATCAATCTTGCTAGCTCCACGTAACGATGATTTTATTGCTGTGATATCCATTGTACCATTTGATTTTTCGATTGCTTGTTAATTGTATACCTAGCACCGAGCCTGAATTTAGATATTACTGATTCAAGAGAGCACGTACCGAAAACTAATTCCCTAGGAGCTTATCTGCGCCTTGCCGAATTCATGCATATATTCAGTAGCTGGCACAGGCGCTTTCGTGTTCCTGTTTTGAGATGTTGTCACCGTCAGCGCTTGTCTTCAAAGTCAGAAGTTCTCATGACAGCCAGTCTTTCGTTTCAAGCGCAATGGCTACAACCTTTCACGTACAGAGACGGAAGGACGTGCTCATCGACTCACTCTCACGTCTGACGAGATCACCAGCAATGAAGGAACTCTGGCGTGCTGCACGCTGGTATCATGACAGACTGAGGATGCTTCTGTGATGGCGAAGTTTACCCATTCCGCCAGCTGGCGCGACGACTTGCACCGTTGGTTTGAAGTTCTGATTGATCTTGCAGGGCATCACTGGCACAGGCGTGTCTACAACTTGAAGGAGCTTGGATCCAGACAAACAAAAAAATGGACGGAACATCGACTGTAGTTCGAGTCGTAGACTGCTCGAGACAGAGATGCGGGCCACGCACGAGTTGCCAAGTACATGACGAGCGAGACGGTCTCACCTGAATGATGCTGTAGAGCATTTTCAGTTGCTTCTAAACTGGCAGTATTCAGATCACACAGTGGCTCTCGCCGATCTCCCGTACGTGCGCCTTCAAGCTTCAAGAGTATATTTACAATGATATTCAAGACATCGACTCCACTATTTCCCTCTTCCAGGAGGTCCTTGCTTTCCAATAGACGCATCTGACGAAGGCATCCGCCTTTGACGAAATGTGGTCGAGCTCTGTCCTGTGGGCCAACAACGGTGACCTGACAAACTTTTATGGGCTTTCAGATCACGTTTCACGCAACGCAGCTAGACGAAAGCTTACAAATTTGTCGTGAAGCCGTGTCTCTGTCCACCAAGGCAAACCTAATGGCCCTGATCAGGTCATCCCCCCACCAAGAAGCGCTGAGCCTGCGACACACATCTTGTAGTTTCTCATTGGGCAACCTATGGGGTCGCACTCCTCACCCGTTTCAACAAACACCATGATATTGGGTGCACATTGCTTGTGATGGCAAGCAGGATTCTACACAGCCTTACAATTCCCATTTTGTCATGAGAGATGATCATCTGACGCCGCTCGATATCATGGAGAAAATATTCCGCATGCTGAGTTTACTCTCTTGTCGGCGTGTCATACCGCCATTGGCGATGCAGCGACGCCCGAAGAAGTCACTCACCTCGCAACTGGTCTCTAGTTTTCGAGGTTCAAGAGCATCATTGGGCCGCTATGGGAGGTCGATGATGCTGCCGCAAAACACTCCAGTACTCAACCGTGCTATACACGCAGTGCAGACGAAATTGACGCTCGAGCCTGAGGATGGCTTTTATTCATATCGGTATGTAGTTTCTGCCGTATTGCTTTCGGTTCTTTATATTACATCCTCTTTCGTCTCCATTGTACTTCAAGTTGTAGGAATTACCATCTCGTACTCTTATGCTATCTTGTTTTCGCGTTCGCTTTCGATCAAACACAGTTTACTAGACAATGCCACTGCAATAAATTTTACCAATATTTGGGTATGCTTGATTCTTGTACCTACATGTCACTAGACCAGATATTTAATCTCGCATATAGTTCAATGATTTACATATCTGTAATCCCAATGTCCAACCCGCCTCCCGCAGATCGTCTCGCGCAGCCTCACGAAAACCTGAGGAATCTAAAGCAGCAGCTGTCAAGGCCGCTGTTGCAAAGACGACATCACCTGAAGCCGAAAATCAACCTAACCTGTTGCGTGCACGCCCAGTCGCTCTGAGAAGCGTGCTGCCTCCCCGGAAGCGTCTCCACTGCTCACCAAGCGTTCTCGGCCTAAGGCCGGCGTATCCGATGTAGAGATGCTCAAAAACTCCCTTCCAAGAAAGCCCCAGCCACGACTGCGCCCAAGGTTACCAAACAATCGACTGCAAACGGTCTTATGCCGGTTCACGAGCCGAGGCCCCATTTCAAACCTTTGCCTATGGCTAATAACCACCCTCGACCTGCTAATCAGCTCTTTGTCTGGGGTGCAGGGAACTTTGGTCAGTTTGGATGGGGTGCCGACCAACTTGGGGAATTTGCTATTCCCAAGCGCAATACGTATTTTGAGAAAAAGATGGAAGAAGGTGTCTTCGGCGGGGAAGGTGCTGGCCTTGAGGCCATTGCTGCAGGTGGTCTCCATACCTTATTCATTGATGAGAAAGGAACTGTGAGTTCAATTTCCATGCCGTGGTCTACTTTTGTTGACATGATTTTTGATTAGGTGTGGTCATGCGGTGTGAATGATGATGCAGCACTAGGACGTGTCACCAAAGATGTTCCAGATCCAAATAATCCTGGAAAATTTATCCACATCGACAAGCTTATCACTGTCCCGCATCCTCTTCAGTCGCTTGTTGATGAAGGGTTCCGCGCGGTCAGGGTTGCTGCTGGTGATAGTATTTCCGCTGCTATTAGCGATGTCGGCGAACTTCGAGTATGGGGTTCTTTTCGCGTAGGTGCCCATTGTCATCTGCTCACACATCTTCTTTGTTGAGATTGTTCATCAGGCTGCAGAAGGCTCCCTTGGCTTCTCTGGCGACGTGCGACTAGAATTCCTTCCCAAAGCGATATTAGATTTGCCCACAAATGCAGGCGATGCTGAAATGGCTGTCTCCGTTGTGTCAGGCAATAACCACCTTCTCGTGCTGACTACGCGTGGCAACGTTTACGCGTGGGGTGCTGGGGAGCAGGGCCAGCTCGGTCGCAGAATTCTCGAACGTCGTAAGATCCACGGCACAGTTCCCGAAAAAATAACCCTTGGTACCCGCCGTAACCGTGCAGTATTGGTTGGCGCAGGAAACTATCATTCGTTTGCCATTGATGAAGAGGGCGACGTCTGGGGTTGGGGCTTGAATACGATGGGTCACAGGTACCGGCGTCGCGGAACCGAAATCGATGTCCGACGAAGTGCGGTCACTAAGAATCATCCGGTCTCTGTGCCAGAGCACCCTCGGTGATTCAATCGTGCAAATCACAGGCGGTGAACATCACACTCTGTTCCTGACTTCAACTGGCAAGGTGTATGCATGCGGTCGGTGTGACGGTAGCCAGCTCGGTATCAGTAACGAGGTTGAGACATGCTTCACGCAAGAACCCTGATTTTGTGCCAGAACCTATGCTGGTTCCGTTCCCAGACTCGGATGATCCTATCGTGTTCATTTCGGCCGGCACACACAATAACATGGCTATCTCTCTTGCAGGCGCGCTGTACGCATGGGGAGAAGAGTCTCAAGGAGAGTTGGGTGTCAACAAAAAGGAGGCCAAGACCCCAACGGTGGTTGTGCGCAAGGAAGGTGGCGCGTGGAAGGCAGTGAGCGTTGCCTGCGGTGGCCAGCACACTCTTGGGATGTTCAGAAAGAAGACCTGACATGATTTGGCTGTCATCCAGATATCAACTATCGATTGCATCATATTGCATTTCACCCACACACATACTCTTCCAGACCGAATGATACTTTCTTGCATACATATTCTGGCATCTAGACACCACCCTGCATACGACTCGTCGTATGACATTGCCTGCACTATAAATAATACAAGGACTCCCGCATTCGATCGGTCTTTCATGTTTATAGTAGCAACTCAGGAAATACAGTATTACCGCAGTCTTGTTCTTTGTCCATCTCTCCAAACAGACACAGCGTGTCTCTTCTCGTTCTGACTCTTGTAGCAATGAATCCGTTGTATCGCCAGTAATTTTTTTGTCGATCTGATACTTATTTCAACTAGAAATAACGTAGAAGTCGGCACGGTGGTGAACAAGAAACTGTGAACAGGAGAGAGAACAGTGGACGACCATTCTACACAATGGTTATTCGTGCTGTATTATGTGATTCTTGTACTACATAATCGGCCAAAATCTAAATGAACATCTGAGACGAACAAAAAATGGACGCTCAGGGGATTGAACCCTGGACCTTATACAATTCAGATGCTCGTGCAAAGCATACGCGCTACCACTGCGCTAAGCGCCCTTGTTCATTGCTGTGTGATGTTTTCCTATCGCGTGCGTGCATGCCCATCGAGGTTGTCCTAGGCTTTACTATCATTCCAGGTATTCAGCAAATATTCTGTAGCTCGTCTACCACTTCATATTATCTTCCACGAATTCAGATTGATGAGATTCGTACCGCCTCAAAACTATTACTCCAGATCATGTAGGTGACTAGGAGACCACTCTGTGACATTGACTGACTGGCCGAGAGAGTGAATGAGTGTTATCCGAGAGTGACTCTTGAGAGGAAACAGCTCGGAATGCAATGCGCATTTGATTAGGATGCCAAATTGCGGAGTGTGAATTTGAGTATCTTCACATCAAGACCAGCATCCACTCCAGCAGTATCCAGATTAAAGTATGTAGTTGAGGTGAAAGAGTGCGGAATTTCCTCCACACAAAGTTCTTTTACTAGGTGACTTGAATATTGGATTCGCCGCACGACAAAGATCGAGGACTGCTTACCAGCCTCTGTCATAAAATGTGCAAGCGTCTGCTCATTTCTGACTGTTAGCGCCAACACTACTATTCGAGTACTCTCGAAGGAAAGTACAAGGCGCAATGTTGCGACAAGAGGTGGGACCAGAATCGGATCAAACACCTAGCCAGGTTAGTGGCAGCCACGCAGTGGTGAATGTGAGCCTTACTATATCAGCACCAATAACAACGCCCACGCTCGCTTTGGATAGAAATGATGCCACCGCGTTCTTACTGGATGGCAGGGAAAGGGCATCGAACCAGTCAAGAGTGGAGAAGGTGATATTTGGGTGGTTTGATGACTGATCTACGCGACAGTAAGCAAGGACAGCACATTTGAAATACGGTCTGAGTCGATTGAGACAAACGAGACAGAACAAAATAAGACTGAGAGGTGCAAGGCAGAGTACATCAACCTGATTTACCGGAAGAGCTAGAAAGATGAACAATAACTGGGATCACTTACTGCAACGAAGTTGGACATTGTCGCGACATCTTGAAAGTACTCCGGCATTCACATCGGTCAATAGTACTGCAGGCAACGGCTGGCGATGTGGTTGATGACATTCGTCAAAAAATTTCTGTTGTACTGTCGCCACAATAATCCCAAGAAAACCGGACCCGCAACCAAGCTCGAGGACTGTTTGATCACGAATTATTTCTGCTTGCATGAAGAAATATAAAGGTTGGTCAAGGAATAGCAGTGTCTACCGTACCAGCATTCGCAATGAGGTAACTGGCAAGGACGAAACTTGCACACCAGGTCCTAAGCCCTGTCGTTCCGCTCTCAATGGTGGTACGAGATTCGAGTAGTGTGATTGTCTCGTGACTGTTTCGACTGGCAGAAACAGATGGACTTGAAGGCTTCCAGTAATATGTCATATATGATTCCGGTGGGGGACCACCAGGATCGCTGTGCAGTGGGGATACAAAAAGAAAATTATTAGAGTACCTTCTCATGGCAAATAAACCTACATCGAACCAGACATAAGGGACAAGTAATGGTCATAAATTCGTGTGTCGATCTCGCCGTCCTTTACGTGCAATCGCGGATTAGTTGCCTTCAACTCGGGTGGTATTGTAGCGTAAATGGCTAACCTCTTCGCCTTTGGCCATTCGTTCGAGATGCTCAATTACCCACTTCCAAAATGATTGCTGATATCTCCCGGAAGGTGGATACTGCTCCAAGTGCGGGTCGAGTAAAACCTGGTGTAAAAGAAAAGTGTGTACCTCAGTAAATGAACATTGAATAGGAAATTCAAGGTAAAGTGGAGGAATTAATGCAGAGTATCCCTTCAGTAAAGCTAATAGCTCGTTGTCATTTCCATAGCATACATTGTTGGTGAATGTCATCTTTAATCATGCGTATTATTAAACATCAAGCAGGCTGCAAGCTCAATCTGAGGCCTGCCCTAGAGTGTTCACGTGATGCCGACCAGAAATTCCTCAAATTTTTTGCGCGTTCTGTGCCCAAATGTTCACTCGTTTGCGTGTATCAGCTTCATCATCTCAGCGCACCTTGCGTCTACCATCTGCTCACAGATGTCCGCGTAGAACATTCTTCCAATCTTTCGTCGCAAGACAGGATGAAGTTTTTGAGGCAGACGAGGAAGATGATGCCATTGGCGAAGCTATCCTAGAGGGCCTCAACCTACCCAACGATGCTGAAACCCCACAAACTCCTTCATATGAGAACTGGATAGTAGGTGCCGGTCTCAAGTATCGCGATCCCGCGCCACGGAATTGGCTTGGCTCTGGAACGGTATGCTCAAGCTGGTACCACAATGATGATGATGCTCACTACTTGTCAGCCTTTTCCTCTTAATGAATCATTCCGTCCCCCTCCACCTGTCTCAGATGCTTTACGCACTCATATCTATTTTTCATACATGGCTAATCCCGAGGTTAATTCGGTGCGCGCTCTGGCTACCAAATATCATCTCAGCATCAAGCGTATCGATGCCATCCTACGATTGAAAGGCTTGGAAGAATCATGGAAACAGGTGAGAACTTGTTATTGCTTTTTTCCTCAAGAACGTGATGAGCAAGCGTGAATTCGATTAGTCTTATAGACACATACATGGTTAAATCTTAGCTTCTACTGATCTGAATCTTCTTTCTACCGCCAAATGTTCAAAAATACTAACTAATCTTACACCTTTCTTAGGTAAATTGCAATCACTTACAATGACGAACTGTTGACTGACTCCCCACCGAAAATTTCGTCATGGTGTGCAGGATGTGAGTATTTGTCTTGAAAGCACATTCGCGTAATTCAAATGCCTTACATCGTCTGGCGCTGGTTCTACATTTCGACCGTATACGTTGCTCCTCTTGCGACATCAGCACTCACACGCTTTGCAGGGTAAACCTATACAGACAGGTCTTGTGCAAGGCATGGAAAGTATCCTTGGCGTACCTCAAACGAAGGTTTTCACCACCCTTGATGATGTGCCCGTGCAGTACGATACCAACCAGCAAGTGGCCAAAACGCATAGCGATAGACACAATGCAGTGGAGGCCGATCGAGAAGACGAAGAAGCCGGTGGCTTCGACTGGGCGCGACAAAGATACCAGCGGATGTTTTGGGAGTCTGTGCCTGAGGGCAAGGTTTGTTGATATCTTTTTTCAACGTACAGATGAGGTAATTTTTCCACTAGGACCCAATCATGCCAGGCATTTTGGACGCCGCCACAAAATCAGCCACTGCTACTTCTGAGAACAAGACAAAGACAAATATTGTCGAACGTCCTGGACGCCCAGCAATCAAATTCATTGATGTCGGTAATATGTTCTTAGATGTCAAAGAGCAGGAGCGTCGTCGCAAGGAGAGCGAGCGCAGGGCAAAGGTTCGATCACGAAGAAAAGAGCGTCAATGGATGGCCAATTGACACGGGGACATCGTTGTGTTCGGAGTTAGATCGTGCTTGTGCTTAGCCTAGAGTATTCGTCTGATTGAAGATTCCATATATATTCAATCAATAGTATAGTGATCCTTGTCCACTTTACGCGTTGTCAACATCGAATTGAGTCGAAGGTGACACCAGTACAATAGTACTTACTCCTACGTGAGACCTTAGACCTTACGTATCACCACATCATCACCGCAGTTGAAGCACAACAGTCTATCGCTCGACAAACACATTACTCGTAAGTATAGGCTGCAGCGCCGTGTCACGACTGCATAATGGTTACAAAAATGCGTTTGAGTAACAGAACCAAATGGATGTTGAAAATGAGGGCATATATGTACTGAATTTGCCATACTTTAAGCTTGATTGGTGTAGTTCATAAATCACTTTTGGTAGATCTGTCTCGTTTCAATTGCTCATAAGCCTGTTGTGCAGCCGCGTCCTGAGCAGCACCTCTGGTGTGGGCCGAAGCATAGCCATAATTCAAATCATCAACTGTGTGTAGTATGTTAGCATCTGCATCCTTGACTCCCCTAGCAGGCGAACGCACTGTAGATGGTCGCATACCACGTTGTAGCGTTGGGAGGGCCTTGCGAGTAGACCTCCCACCTGACATGCTCCTGGACAGCGGCACCGTACCTTGGCTGCAGTTCATTGTTCAACAATGTGCGGGGATCTGGGAGTTAATATTTCAATGAGCGAAGACATTCCATACGAATGCAAAACGCACGGTTAAGACTAGACATTACTGCTGGAATTTGGGTGCGAGTGGTTCCAATAGAAACTAGACGAGAATTCCTCAAAGCAACGACAGGCGCCAGGTTATAAGTCGGTGTTCAAACGTTCATGCCCGGTCCTGCCAATTTCCCCCACGCCACATAAGAACCGTGCTACAACTCTGGTGTTGCAGTCTTGAGACGATTCAGTACGTGCTCTTCCAAAAATTGGGCTTCGCGATGCGCGAACGGTGTATGGTGCATCACGGTCGTCCGCTCGTGTGTCCGCCATTTACCATTGGCCTTGTTGTTTGCTGTTGACTCCGAGATAATCTTCCCCCCCACAAGGTTTGGGAGGTATTACTAAGGTGTTATCGAGGCGCGCGGCTATCACAACCTTAGGCTACCGTGACTCACCCTGGAAACAGATTACACATGGGACTGCCGCCCGGTGTGGGCTTCGATTGAGCTGCCAGCTCATATCATGACGAGTAAGAACAAGCATGGTTTTGTGATAGGTTGTGAGGTGGATCGGGTGTCTTTGAGCTTCGAAATCGGAGGGCATTGTAATGGCAGCAGAAATAATGGTAGCAGGGAAAGGGTACATGTATAACACGAACCAGTACGCTATCCTTGGTTGATCCTTGGAGTTGGGGCATCAGATCGATCAGACTAGTGGGACAAGTAGCTTTCCCCGTCGAAGGTTTGCTGCGACACGGCGCGCGTCGCCATCACGTGCCTGCTTGCCAAACCAATTTTAGCCTTGCCCCTAAATGCTCCGGTCTGTTCGGTGTACTGATGCCATTCCGATAGTTCACCGTTGGAATGTCTATTATATCACTGGCAGGCGATTTATTGAGACTCGTAGGGAAGTGGAAGTTGAGTGGAGGCCTTGGCCGGGTCCCCACGCCACATCATGATGGTTTCCTTTACTTACCACCGCATTCATGCCTAGACTTTGAACCACAGACACAAATAAGCACGTTCAGGTAACGTATCACGGAAGAAACGGGATTTATATCTATAACTCACAACAGGCGCACTTCTACTTAGTATGAATACGGAACCGTATGAGTAATTGGAGTAGCTAGATGTTTGAAGAGGATGAAGATTTTGATAGCATAGTGTGATGGTCACGATCACCGGGAGGACCTTTCACGCCTCAGGTGGTCATATGCCTGGCGCGCGGCCTCGTCTTGAGCACCACCTCTGGTGCGGGATTCAGCAGAGCCGTAATTCATATCATCAACTGTATGAAATATTGGTTAGTGTACACATCTTTGACTTCCTAGAAGTCAACCGTACTGTAGATGGTCGCATGCCATGTTAAAGCGTTAGGAGGGCCTTGCGAATGAATTTCCCATCTGACATGGTCAGTTGTGTTGGAACCATAAACCCTCTGTAACTCGTTGTTCAACGCCGTGCGGGGGTCTGGAGGTCAATGAGCGGACACATCCTACATGTCGAACAAACGAGTAAAGGACGAACGGTTATTGTTGTCGTTAGACATTGCTACTGAAATTTGGGTACGAGTGTTGTAGATGATAGAAAATACGTAGGACTTGTCAGTTGATGAGCTGGATCGTGTCTCTCCCTTTATATCTGCAAAATATGCATAGTTCATTAAGCTAGGGCTGTAAACACAAGCAAGGGTAACGGGCAGCCAGACGGATTTGGCCATTGGCAAGGACATCGCGGTATCACACATTTCTCCGATCCCGAAGACGACGGTCGTAGAGGTGAATAAAGTGAAGTACTAACAAGACGCGCGCTCAATGCTGCCGATTACATTCAGGTGAAAAGTGACGCATCTGGAAGACTTCTTGTCATCATAAGCAGACGCTGCCCAATGTTAGCCTTTTGCGCCATCGGGATGTCGTACATGGACGCTAGAATACTGGCCAACCTGCCAAGCTGTATAGATAAAAAAAAGTTTCATATACTGACTGCGCTTTCCTATCCAGGGTTTTTTGGAAGGCCCTGTGGTGGAAGGTTGCAACGGTTCGCGCAAAATATCAAATGCCGATTGCCACCCGCAGGTGGACTGGCCAGGCCAATTACAGGCGTAGAAAGACGATTCACGCATGAAGCGCCGCCTTGTCATCACGTTGTTGATTGGGGCAACACGACATTTGTATTTGAATACCGAGGGACGTCAATAGTATGATATGACAGGGTCTGGAACACGTGACGGCGGTAGTACTTAATCGCACCTAATTGACAAGGCTTTCCGGTAATAGCCCGCGATTGCTGTGCTACGAAAGGATAATTAGTATCAGTTTTAGGTGTAGCATGCAGTAAAATCCGAAGATCGTGGGCGTGTGTGGGTGTATTTTATAATTATCACAGTGGTGGTGGAAGAGATGAATTATTTGGCGGTGTTTGTCGATCAATTAGAAGCCTGTTATTTGCCAGTACAGTAGTTATTTCTTGAAAATATCCTTGACTCGTTCAAATATTTACTCCATACTGACATATGAAGCGGCACTAGTTTATATACCGGTAAGATATAGCAATCAGCTGTTGACCTCGCGGAATGCACGCTAAACTTGTTCTTTTCATTTACTGCCAAGGAACTTCGGAAGAAAGGATTGGGAGCAGAAATGCGTGGTGCCTACATAGCATGGTCATAGTTACAGGACGGGCAAGCTAGGGTAAGTTGTGAGTCATACAGTATTTAAAGAACCGCGAAACCAAGAAGACAACGACGTCTTTGTAGTGCACAACTAGAGTAATAGATGAGCCCACTGCTTTCGAAGCTGCGTAAGGGCAACTCCTGCAGCTTTCTCCTTCGCAGTCCCTTTGTCACCGCCGGAACCCCGCCCGTATTCAATATCATCGACTATGCACACCCGAAAAGAATATGAAAAAAAACCCAGGCCACAAAAAAACCGAGCACATACTGTAAGCAATGCAAGTCCAAGTAGGATTATTATCGGCACCATCTTTGACAAATTCCCATCGCAAGTGAGTAGCAGCACTTGCGCCATATCGTTTTTGTAAGAGGTTATTCAACTCCAATCTGTTTTCTATTGATGCAAACACAAAATAGTCAGTCATAACAAGAACACTATAGTTGTCCCAGAGCATCACATACGTTCTGCGTTTGGGTTTGCGTTCGGCATCGGTGATACTTAGAAGAGGTCTCAGGAAGTCAGCAAAGAATGTTGGGAGAATCGTTGTCATCTCATTGACTTTTTATACCACCAAGCTGGCAGGATAGCAGAGACGGGATACGGAAGCAGCCAGAAAGCAACTAGACCGAGAGCGAGCGTCTGAGAAGGCCTGTGAACATGCCATGGATAATCGGAGCGCTGGAGGTTGAGTATGACTTACCTTCCTGTGTCATGCCATATGGTATTCCCTTGACCGAAAAGCCTGTAGATAAAATAAAAGTTGTTACTAGTATGACTGGATGCCGGCGTGTAGTTCGCACCTTTACAAAATACTTTCAATGACAATATAATTTTTGTCACAATATTGATCCAAAACGGCGCGTCAAAAAGTCCACAGGAAGGACTGCAGTGAGCACCGATCGGCAAGCTGTGAGTAATTTCATTTGGCATTAATCATAGATCAGCAAGCAGCTTGCCATCCGCAGCCTGCGGCACAATTCATGTCTACGGGCTACTGGCTTCCCGAGAGCGAAACAGTCGTCAATCATGTAAAATTTTCTGATATGACACTGGAATTCGCGTTCTGCGGCGCAGTGTTTTTCCTGTGGTAAAATAATTGCATGCCATCCATGAGAAGCCAGAGGTCCATATTCGAATAAGTGTTGACAAGCAATCGCGTTGTTTCGATCTGGTTCAAACTTACTAGTAGTTGCTGGAGGGGCTATTTGGGATTGTTAGGATGGCAAGCCGTTGGCAAATAAGGACATACAACGCCACAGCATAGCTTCAATTTAAACAACGAAATTACCAACTGCTGAAAGCATTTGCAATCGCAAGTATTTGATTGTTTACCTTGGTCAACCTAACACACTTGCAATGTAGTTGCATTAATGCATGTATATTGCACGGATATGTGATCTACAGAATCCTGGTACATATTTTGTCTCTCATTACTTCAGCATGCAACTTGTTCTTCAAGTCAGTAACTTTGACCTGTCGGAATCACTTCTCACTGCAAGTGTAGACATAAATGAATGAAGTTTTGGGTAAGTATGCCACAGCACCAGATGTTATATCTACACAGGATCGCCATGAATTAATTGCTCTCACTCGCAGCTCAATCCAACCAGTAGAGGATAGCATTGGCAACGGCGGACTGCTAGAGCATGACATGCCTTTTAATTAACCTAGATCCTCTGGGACAGTATACACTGGGTTTCTGGATCTTCCTTGGATGGACGTAAAATACTTAATACAATCAGTCTTGCCTTCGCTTTCATTTTCAGTCTGTATCAAGAATATACATCCTCAAGGGTCTGCTATAGAAGTCATACGTGGCGTTATGGCCACTCCACCAAAGAAAAGACGTCACTGGACACCCAAAGTGGCCTGATGCTGGCCCAGACCACTTCATGCACACCCTGACCCAGATCATGTTGTGAATGTCAATCTTGCGAAGGAGTTTCTGCGATCACAAGCAATTCACCATCATGTATTAGCATCGGAAAGTTTTGGTTCTGATATGCTTACCTTCTCTTCTCTACAGTCCATCTTGCATTGGGATCGAATTTGTGCATATTCTCACATTCATGAGCCAATACTCCAAATTCACCCGGTCATCGAAGATCTATGGAAGGCTGCATTGCGATACTATCAAGATCAATAGGCCATTTTCGAAAGGTAAGCGGGCAGGAACCCTGATGATGGTCCTCAAGACGATCCTTCAGAGGTTGGAGAACTCGGAACGGGACTTTTGTTCCTACCGCCTCAGAAGTCTCACCCTATCCTTTTGAATCAAAGGATCAGGTACAGTTTTCATGGGTGTGTGTACTTTCATAAAACAGATACGCATGGTGAAGTTGAGGGTGTAAAGTGGACATAGCATCAGTGGCCACCATGAGGCTTCAACGTCAAACATGTTTTGCTCCTGCTCCTCACTCATGGCAGTGCGTCATGCTATCTACTATGTGCTGGATACTCAAGGTTTAGTATCCTGCCGAGATGCGTCAGATATGAGGAATAAGAATGAGGCAAAGAAGCTCAGAAATGGTGTTGTTTTCATGACAAGGCATCTCTGCAACACGATAAGGCATTGGGCAAGAAGATTTCCTATCCCACTAGGGGAAGTTTCTATTTTGATGGGAGCCCAGGCCTATGTCAAATGCAAATACTATGATTAGTGAACAACTGTATAGCTAGTATGCTTCATTATCAAGTCACACTTCTTCTAATCTTTTGCCATCTCCCTCATCACCTTGGCATGCCCCTGCCCCTAGGCAATGACATGGGTATACCCATGGGTGTCGCCAGTATCACCCGCACCTGTACCCGCAGGTAAACCCACACCCACGTGGTGGGTGTGGGTTTTATGGTGGGTTGGTAGGTAGCGCACCCACGGGTGCGCACTAAGATAGTTGAAAAAAAAACAAAATGTAACTACAAGCAGCATGTTAATTCAACCTTATTCTATCCCATCCGTCCTTGAGAACCTCGTCAGCATCACCATCGACATTGGGCAAGGTGGCGACTTTTGTAATGTCTTCATCCTTGACAAGGTTCAAATGGCTCCAAGCGCCGAGGCAGAGTAAGGCGCGTGTTGACTGCACAGACAGACGTGACTGAACATGAGTTAACAGGAGCCTACCGTGGCTGAAAAGACGTTCAACGTCGAC
>QLOO01005161.1:0-14372 GCA_003313855.1 Suillus sp. MG131
TTTGGCCCTTGGCGAAAGCCTCCAGGATTTTCTTTGTAGTTGCCGGGGTCAGGTCCTCCTAGACCTAGGTCAGCTCACGTCATGCGAAGAACGCAAAAACGACGAACGTAGAAATCATCATTCACGACCATCATAGGCGCATTACTGCAAGCACCTTGGCATTCAACTTCAACCACTGTGAATTTACCATCATCTGTCGTGGTTCCTGGTGTTATTCCACCCAGTTGACTGCAAACCGTGTTCAAGATCTCCGTGGAGCCGTTCAGCATGCATGGTGTAGTGGTACAGACTTGCACGAAGTTCTGACCAATTGGTTCACTGCACCAGTACAGTAGTCAGTAGAGCAGACCTCTGTTTAGTGCCGCATAGTTGACGCACCGGTTGAACATGGTATAGAAAGTTGCGACCTCGTACACCCGCATTGGGGGCATCTCAAGCAGCTTTGCGACATAGTTCATAACGCTTATGCTTGTCCACCCCTTGTTCTGCCGTTGTCCGAGGTCAAGGAGAGGAATGACCGCAGCCTTCTTATATTGCGGAGGATATCTAGAGATGATCTCTTCGGCCCTCTTCATATTGTCCCCTGTGAACGCGAAGGGTATCTACTCAGAGAAAGATCTTGAGTGGGTATAAAGGTTGTCAACTAAGAACACATACCTTCGGGTTGTTGTACTCCGTGTCGCGGTGCTGTCCACATTTAATAACTTTTCAGTTGAAAGTGGAGGGTTCACCTACCATGAACAATGCATCTGAGCGGCGCGTGCACGAATTCGAGAAGGCCCTCCCAAAAACTGAAGGGGTTGAAGCCGTTGAACGCCTCAATAAAGTGGTCACAAGCATTGTCCACTAGGGAGCGGAAATGAGGTTTGTCGGAACAGTAGGATGAGAGACCTGAAATTCACACGGTCTGGACCGGATACGGCATATTGCCTCCTATGTATATGATAACCAGTGGTTTGTCAAGCTTTGTCATCTTGATACTATAATCTAGACTGCATCGGTCAGAAAGTCTGACCAGCCCACTCATATTTTCCTACTATCTTTCGCCGAAGGCTTATGCACACTATGTATCACCTTTCGGCATGGCATTACTTATAAGCAGTTGAAACCCGCCTGAGGACAACAATCCACACATACTACTAGTCCATTCTAACAACCATGTCTGCAACTACCAACCCAAAGAGCGCCTTGAAGATCGTGATGGTTGGTATTCAGTCATTCGCTCCTGATGACATTGCTAAGTTACCCTCAGGGTGCTATGACTTTTGGCATAGAAGGTTCCGAAGGTGCTCGAGTTCACGAACTCAAAGACGTCGAAACTATTCTCGATATCTTTCAGAGCCATGGACACAATGAGGTTGGTCCTACGTCAGTCAGCTACGAATACATTGAAACACACCGATTTTCTCTAGGTTGATACTGCACGCATTTATGCGTTCGGTACCAGCGAGGAATACCTCGGAAAACTCAACTGGCAGAGCCGGAACTTGACCATGGACACCAAGCATTATCCTCATGCCGTAATGTCCAGCCTTCTTGTTCTTTCAAGTCGACTTAACAAGTCACTTAGCGGATGGGTCGTCCTATCAAAGATGGCGAGTTGTGTGATCACTCCCCAGAGGTGATCCCGTTCCGCTTCTTGTGCATCATTACCAAGCTCATTTACGCATGAACATCAAGGGTCTGCGCCTGAATCTTATGGCATCTTTGAAGGCTCTGAACACCGAGTAGGTGATGTTCTCCATTCCAACTTGAGGCTGACGTCCTGATAATGTTGTTCAGCAAAGTGGATTTGTGGTATCTCCACGGTCCCGACCGCACTATATCATACGAGGTCACTCTAAAAGCTGTCAACGATCTGCACAAAGAAGGTTATTTTAAAGCTTTTGGCATCAGCAATTACATGTCGTCAGTGTATTTCGATGTTCTTGTCCATCCTAGGTCTGATCCCCTCTTGCACAGTTGGGAAGTAGCGCAAATGGTGGAGATATGCAGGTCGAATGGGTATATCCAACCTACGGTATACCAGGGCGTTTACAATGCGATACAAAGGTTTGCTGCTGCGTTTTTCACCTTCGATCATGCTCATACATTGGGTCTATAGGACTGTAGAACCGGAACTGCTCAGCTGCTTACGCAAATATGGTATAAGCTTTTACGCCTTCAGTCCTCGTACGCACTTTCCCTTTAGCATTGTCACGCGTGAGCCTGAGATCCATTTGATTTAGTTGCAGGAGGCTTCTTCACTGGTCGGTACATCAGCCAAGACGATCAGGCTGAGGCAGGTGGTCGATTTGATCCTGACAGAATTCAGGGCAAGGTAATTTCAGCGTTTCTACCTCATCTATCGAGCTAATTTGTACTTCATAGCACCATCGTGACAGGTAAACCTTCATACAAGAATAGGAAGTTTTGTATTTGACACAGTGCAGGTATTGGAATGACACCTATTTTGATACCGTCAAGTCGGTTCGCGAGGTTGCTGAAGCGTACAAACTGACGGTGCCTGAAGTGGCCTTGCGGTGGATCTCTCACCACAGCTGCCTGTCCCATGAAACTGGCGACGCAGTGATTATTGGAGCGTCTAATGCGAAGCACATTGAGCAGGTATGGTCATATGTACATTATTTATCGCTCAATACATATGAACTGATCACTTTTAGAATCTTTTGGATCTCGAAAAGGGCCCTTTGCGTGAGTTCAAAACAACTAACTATTTTATCATGCGACTGAACTGTTCTTCACAGCCGATGAGGTTGTGAAAGCCCTGGATGATGCTTGGCTTTCTGTCAAAGCCATCTCTGCCAATTACTGGCATTAGATACCAAGTAGCATAAATTGGAAACGCTCCCCGAATTTACCATACTTCAATCTATAGGCGATAGCGCATCAATAACAGATTTTTCAGAGACAAATGTTTCATATTCATCGGACATCCACCATTGACATTCGCCATTTTGAGGTCAATTCGTCGACCTTCAGCAGTACCCCTGCTGCAGCCCTACGCAGTCGGATCTCATGCACACCTCCACCACCTTCCACTAGAGTGCCCTTCTCAAGTAGCTCAAAAATCTTCCCAGCCCACTCTCCAGCACCTAACAGTAGTGCAGTGTGCTCAAGACCGAGTGAGCGTCCCCCATCGAGCTCGAGGCAGCCATCCAGGACAATCAAGGAAAGTTCAAGAGCACCTGTGAGCATCGAAGCTTCCTTTCCCCGTGCTTCGCCAGTTAGCCCAGTCGAGTCCGTG
Organism: Suillus sp. MG131; assembly: GCA_003313855.1. Lineage (NCBI taxonomy): Eukaryota > Fungi > Basidiomycota > Agaricomycetes > Boletales > Suillaceae > Suillus > Suillus sp. MG131. The sequence goes on from QLOO01005161.1 coordinate 3,248, forward strand.
TCACCGCTGACGGACCTTGAGATTGGTTGAGTTCCCAAGGCGACTGCGAGCTCCAGTGCACCTGGTGCAATAATAGACAGCCATTGCGGAGCGTTCTGTGCTGCATGCACCAACAAGGCCAGAGAGCCCATGAATTGTGACAGAACAACGGGATTGAGAACGAGACCTGTACCAGCACTGTGATATCGATATAGAGCATCCCGGTGCGCTGTCCTCTCCTCGCGTGTCTGCTCATTGCGGAGGAATACCCAGAAACGGTTGATTAACGGCATGATGAAGTATTCGGCTGCAACATCTATGAATGCAGTTCGATGGGGCTGCGAAGTTTGACCTGGCAAGAGAGCTCGATTTTGCCTTTCTGCAGGCGATACTTCAGCGACTTTAGGAGATTTGTGTATGCGCAACTGCCGTTCTCGTACGAACTCTGGCACCTTGTCGGCAGCAGCTTCCTTTCCCCTGTCAATTGCTGTCCGCGTGACACCCTCAAGCAAGCCTTGAATAGTTCCGCTAGCTTGGCCATCTGCAGTGAGATATTTCTGATGAAGCGCAGGATGCAAAGTTTTGCTAGGAAAGGCTGTGCGGTGATTGTCAAGAGGCTGCAAGGTTGCAGAATGGATGGGGAGCGACGCCAGTTCTCGTGCTCCAAGCACAAGGGCGTTGAGCATGACGAAGCGTTGCTCTGTAGAATACTGATTGCTAAAGAATTCTTCAATGATGCACCTGTGGGAAATGTCATCGTACGTGTTTGTCGACCCTAGCTTGCAATGAAACTTACGCAGAGGAGACTCGAGGGCAGCACGCTACCAGAGCATTAATAGCACGCTGACGCTTGTTCTCGAAATCGTCAAGCTCGAAGTTATCGTTCAGCGAAGAAAATCCATAAACTAAATTAGCAGCGTTTTCCTCTGCGCAGCCGTCAGTTCTTGAAGCATGTAATGCAATACCCAACCCACCAAGTTCAGTCCCATAATCTCTCTTTTTCCTGATCAGCTCTTCTGCGACGTTAAGTGCCATTTCAATTTTGTCGGCTTCCTGACTCTCTTCGCCGGGCTTCACTCTCGCGCTTCGCACCGTATCGCCTAGCTGCGCAAGGTACACAGGTCGTGGAATTTTCTTGACTCCAACACGTAAAGTGGGATCTTTCTCCATCTCGTCTAGCTCAGAGGGCGTAGGTGAGGCAGAACGGGAGGAGGTTGGCGATGCGTAGCCGGTGAGTGAGTCGTCTGAGTCGTAGCCGGTCACGGAACTAGCTTTTGCGAGCTTCAACGCTGATATTTTAGCATCTTCCAGGACGCCAGCAGTGATAATCTCTTCTGTCGGAGTGCTCTCCTCCGTGGCCGGCTTCAATTCATCGCCTGCGTAGGGAGCAAAATCAATGTCTCGAGCCAAACAAAGTGCTCTCAGATCCCTGGCCCAGGGTTTCCCGTCGGCATCTCCGTCCCAGTCTCCAAAATCCAAGTTCTTGCCTGCACGCGTTGCAACTACTTCAGCTGCCAACATCCCACATCGGCGGATGTTATTGTCCGGATGACTGATATATTGACCAACTGCAGTGACGAAGCCAGGCGAAAGCGCAGTTGATACCACATATTCTGATTGACGAGGGAAGTACGATACAGTAAGAAGTAGTAGCGATGTAACATCTAAACCATGTGAACTGATCAATCACCAGAATCAAACTTGCACATCAAGATAAAACTCACAATGATGCCGTGACAGCAGTGAGTACTTGACGTGCTCTGGAGCGCACCACATTTCCAAAGTACGTGACAGTAAAGCCTGGAGCGCTGAAAGCATCACGATCGACATGCGCCCACGAGGATCTGATTAGAGTACCGACCTTCAGAGTTTATTGGACCTGTTTTTGCACCGGCTGCCCAGCCGACGAAAATCCTGGCATGACATTCTTTCCAATCGCGGGATAACATGACGCCTAATACTCCATTCCACACATCTGATTCTGGCTGGAGGGCTCCGAACATGGCACGAAGCAGTAAGGATTCGTGCACGACGGTTCCTCGATCTTCCTCCGTCACGCTTAGGTTACTAGATAATTGCGCCAGAGAACAACACAATGACGCGAATATGGTTTGCTGGGCACCCGTGGATGAAAAAGAAATGAGTGTATCCGTCCAGAACTTGGAGTATCTGTGGTCATTGTCCTGTCTAAACTTTGCACGTATTGTGGCTAGCGTGGAACGAAAGAAAGATGGTTGGGACGGTGATAAGAACGATGAGGATGGAAATACGCCGACATTCACGAGTTTCATCAGAAGCTGTGTGACAGATGTTATCCTATCTGAACATACGTCATGTGTATATCAGATATGAAATGAATAAACACACCTTGTGATGGTGAACAGGAGAGAGTGAATATCAAGCGCTCCGTGCCGCTGCTGAAGTTGTTGAAGTAGGTTGCGAGTTCAAGTTCTGGGGGTAAGTCTCGCATGCCAACTGCGTTGGCAGCTTTTAATGGAACTGCGAAAACGTTTCTGAGACAGTCATCCCATCTGACTGATTTCCTAGCTGATGACTCGTTCCCAGCGAAAGCAGCAGTATGAAGTCTGTCAATAGGATACTGAATTGACAACTTGGCTAATAATCTGATAGATTCCTCTGTGAGCACTGAAGAGAGCAATGTGGAATATGCACAGAGCACCACATCTCCTGCAACAGATAATGCAAAAGAAAACGCATCGGGGCAGAAATATTGATCGACGAGGGGCAGATAACCTTCGTCAGCAAGAACTGTCGACCACGTTGGTAGAACGTGCTCAATTAACACTCTTTGAAGCGGGGGAAAGGCTTTTGCGATATCAAGGACTCGCGATCCTTGGAGCGGCTCGAGATTGAACTGGCGACATTGTGGTGGAAGAAGGCCTACGTAGTCCAAAGGGCGACAAAGTAATGATAAAAGAATTCGAAGGTCAGCTATAGGAGACCGCAGGCTGTCAACTATAGATTTTATCTGTGTGAGGGTGTCGTCCTCCATATAAATGATCACATAGAGTCGGTGACCAGTGCAAGAATCATCATCACTAGATTATTAGTCAGCGACAGCTTTACAATTCAATACAAGCAAACAACTTTTAAGTCACGTGCAGCCTCTGAATCGGATATCCGATTTGATTCAGACGTCATCCGAGGATGCAGCTCGGCGTATTATTATAATCTTAATGTGGGCCTTCACCCAATCCACTTTGCTTCAATACCACCACCATGTCGTATAACGACTCAAACCTCTCAAATTTCTCAGCACTCTATCATGCCCTTTGGCAGAAGCAAGACCACTCTGTCGTAAGGCAAGGATTGAAGTGTAATGTTATAGATTTAGAAGGTTATGACAGGTCAGCCTATTTTCTATATATGAGTCTTGTGGTGATACTAAGTGGTCTGAAATAGAATGCACCCGTTCATCTTTGATGCTGTTGATCTATCCCGACACCCTGATGCGATGTTACCAAACGGAGCAACCTCTATGCTCATCCGCTCAGAATACGAGTTATTATTTGATGACGCCTCCAAGATCGAGTGTAATTTCATTGTTCATGGATCAGCAGGTATAGGTAAGTCAATTTTTTCAAGAAACGTTGCTGCTCAATCCAACTCCACAAGGGAAAACAAATTTCCTAGGATACGTTCTCATCAAGCGACTTCTCGCGCGCCAGCCTGTGACATATCAGATAGATCAACCGGGATCGTGTGTCTTGTGTTTCACTTGTGACGGTTTCTTCACCCTCCCAGAGCAGAACAGCGAGTACCATTCTTTATTCCAACGTGAAGACGTGTGGCATCTCATCGACGGCGTACATGGGGACCCCATAATTCACGTGAACACCGACCACACCCAGGCACTGATGTGGGGTACTTGCGGCAAGGCTATTTTCACCACCTTCTGGCCCGACAAGCTGGGGTTTAATATTGAATGGTCGCCTGGATATGACGTTGCACTCCAGCGGTGGATGGCCCCATGTCCTTGGGATGAGATCTTTGCTATAAGGTGAAATTATTGTATACGAAGTTAAGGTTTTTTTGTGACAACTGACCATCATCGTCAGTGCGCTTACTGCAGACCAGCATGACGTCGAGTTCCTACTATGGACATACACTCATTTTGGGTCCAATGCACACATCTGCATGCAAGTGTCTCAGGACCCCAGCTATGCCGAGCATTATGTGAACGACCTAGAGGACGCCCACGATGATTTCTGGAGCCTGCCTGCTTCACTGCGCAAAATAGAAGCTCAATATAACCGCAGCCTGTTTGCAGTCAAATCAGGCGATACCCGCACAGAACTGCTTCCCTACCCGGTATCGCAGGTCGCTAGCAAAATTTTTGCAGAAGGACTCGTCTCCATCGACCAAAATGCTGCCAAAGAGACCGTCAGGAACCTTTTCCACTCACCTAACACCAAAGCGGAGGGCGAGATCTTGTATCGTCAGGTTGTGGTGGCCCTCATGTCCAGATTTGGAGGGACCTTCGAACTCGGGCGTCGGGATTCGCAGGCGCATTGTCAACCAGCAGACGAAGGCTTTTTCCTGCGTGCCAAATTTGAGGTGCCACACGAGGTCCAGTTGGCTTACCAGACCCAAGGACAACTTGCGAAGCTAGCTAAGAACTATCCGCATATTCTGCACGCTCCCAGGCATGCGCTTTTGCATCCAGGGATTGATGCGATCATGTTTGATGCCAGCACCTCAGTAGTGTGGCTTATGCAGGTGACTTACGGATCCCCACGCCCAATATCTTCTCATGGCCTTGTCTTCCTGTTGGACGCTGTACGAGGCAGTGCTTACGAGCCCTCCGCCAACCGCCCCTGGAGGCTGATTTTCGTTACACCACCCAAGCAAGACATCACAGACTCCTTCCAACTCGGTGGATCCAACAAATCAGAATACTTCACCTCCATGTTCTGGGACACGCGCATGAATTCATATGTTATGCAACTGCGCGACACGGATGGTGACGTTCACTCTTCGAGCAGCGCATATAAGCAGTGGGGTTTCCCCCTGTGGAAGAATTCGTTGATCAGCCTCCCACGGTGTATTACGGACTTGGCGCACCTCGCACAGAGACCTTGGCGCGTAATTGGTTCCGATTGTGTGGACCAGGTAATGTTGGGGCTTTGGGGTACGTTTATGCGGACTCCGGGAACTCATCTGCTTGGAGATATAAGGGACGAGCAACCGATTGGACCGAGTGGGCTCCACATGAGATTTATTAGGGGTAACTCAGGGATGTACTATTAATACTTTGCATCGCCTGATATACAAGGTGTGATAAACACCATCAGTTCATCTTTCAACGGACCTTGCAATTGGTTATAGACGAAAAGAAAAGTAAAGCTTTAATAATGCAAATTAACACGCAGCAATAACCTACTGGATGAGACGTAAGACTGAAAAATAACCAGCCCACTCAAGCTTTTTCATCACCCTCTACGACATGTTTCATACCTTCCCATACGTCCTCCCCTTCATGTTCATCATCATCCACAGGCACAGTATCTTGCTCTTGGTCCCAAACAACAGCTGTCGGTATAGTTGTCATGAAAACACGCTCCAAAACCGTACCCTTCCTGTCAAGGTGCTGCCCAACCTTATCAGGAAGTTGGATAACACTGTGTATGCGTATATATCGATCCATCGATGCTGAAGCTAAGTGGGTCGGGGACGCAGCCAGTGAGACGGCAGTGCCCGATATGCCTGGATACCAAAAAAATCGGTGAACGAGAATTAAGAGATGTAATCAAAAGGACAGACCTTTGTACCCATATGAGATATTCCCATTCCGTAAATCAACCGCATATACATTTGACCCGTGGTCTGAGATAAAGGCCTCGCTAATCATGTAGTGGTCAGTAAAGCAAACCAGAGTGTCGATCAAAGAAACACCGACTGTTCTGAGAATCCCTTCTCCACTGTTTTTACGCCACCAACCTTCCCTATTCCTTTAAACACAGCGACAGGCCGCCGCCCAGCACGAGTATCGTAACGACGCATGTCACCGAGCCGTGTGCCTGCAAGAAGATGCTGTTGGTTCACGGACGTCGATGGCGAGAGGTACGTTAAACATGTATTGTGAACTGGCTGTCGCAGTCCGAGAAAATCATTTGGAACATTTTTGGCGCGCCAAACTTCCCCAGGAAAGAGCGTATCGCTTTGTTTCCGCTTTTTGCTGTTAACTGGTGCACCTTTTGCTGAACTTTCGGATGGGGGAGCAAATGCACGCTCTGTGTCCCAGAGAGATACTTCTACCTCGTCGCCTCCGTACGCAAACGTTCGACAGTCATTTGAGAGACGCCAGTCGCATAGTCGAGATGGTAAAGCACCAAGTTTATGGCTGATTCCACTGTTATCGTCCTTCAAAGTCGACATTAGCAGGGCGCCGTTGGTAGTACAGGAGAATACAGAGCTTTGGCGCCTCAGAACCGTCAAGCAAGTAACCTGAATAAAAGAGCTCACCTGCCCGAAGTAGCAAGACCGATGAAAGACTGATCGCTTTTGATTCGAGTTTCCTTCCACTCTTGAAGTAACTCGAGTTGATCATCTTCATTCAAAGAAAAAATTGAAACCACTCCATTAGCATGAGCAGCTAATAACTTTCCCTCAGCATTAGATGCTTTACTAATGCGAAGGGGCTGTCTGAACGCACCAATGTCTTCTCCGCCGCGTTAGTCAACGCGAGTTTTTGAATGCTTTTAGTTCTGCCTGTGACGGTACCGTCATGGAGAGCTTTCAATACTGATTTCGATTCTTCTTGCGAAGTTGGGCTGTACCCCACCGATTTTATGTTGCCCAGCTCATCACCGACGAGAAATCGAGGCATTATTCGCGTGACAGGAATAGAGCGTGACAAGGTATATCATTGCTGTGACTAATTACCATTTTTGTAAATCAGTATTTCCGAGTCGATCACTCGCTTGAGCTCACTCAGCACGCTCATGGACGGGCCACTTAAAGAATTGTCCAAGCTCGAAAGGCTCACAGAGAGAGCCAAAGGAAAAACGCCATCTATCGAGAACTCTTTGGACACCCTTCTTCAGTCTCTCCGAGAAGTGAAGGATCGCATCAACGCAGGGAACGTTACAGAGGATACTTATGTCCTTCTGGCACAAACTGTCGAAGCAAAGAAGAAGGAAATAGACGAGAAACAGAAGGAGATTTACAATGGAATTGCGAGACTTGGGAAGGCCCTGGACAAGGTCTGCATACCCTGCTAATTCTTTATGTTAGTGAGCATGAGCTCACACGACACAGAAATTCACTCAGCCCCTTCCGACATATGAACCTCTATTCGTGTCAAAGGATGCACTGGCGGCACTCGAGAGAACTATTGCCCTACATTTTCTGCGCACTGGGCAATTCATAACAGCGGAGGCATTCATTCAAGTAAGCAAATATCGGGATGTCTGGGACTTCACTAAAATATCATCTCCAGGAGTGCAAGATGGTCATCGAACCTGAGCAACGAACCAAGTTCCAGGACTTGCACCGCATAGTGTTGGCATTAAAGAAACAGAATATAGGGCCTGCATTAGAGTGCGCGATGTTCATGGCTCCAACATTACCCTTTCTCATGCATATGCTTCTAGGTGGTCACTGAAGAACCGCGAGTTTCTCCGTAAACGATCGTCGCCGCTGGAATTCTATTTGCACCGTTCTCAATTCATCCGTCTCCTCTTGGCAGAACCACTAGATGCTGGCCCTGCCATATCGTACGCAAATGCTACCTTGCGCAGCTTCTATCCGGAGCACGCAACAGAGTTTCAGAGGCTCATGACCTCCGTTCTGTACCTCCCGAAGGAACGCCTTCAGCGGTCTCCGTATGCAGACTTGGCCTCAGACTCGGTGCATACAGACCTCGAGCCACTTTTCGCCAAGGAATACTGCACGAGTCTTGGCATGAGTCGACAAGTACCGCTGAGAGTCATAGGTGATATCGGTGGTGGAGGCGCCCTGGCCAGAATTGAAAAAGCTCGGACGGTAATGAAAGAGCGCAAGAGTGAATGGAGTCAGACCGACGAGCTGCCTGTCCGTACTTTTCCCTTTGTTCACGCTAATCATCTCTCATTGCGTCTCCAGATCGAAATCCAGCTCGCACCAGAGAACCGTTATCATTCCATTTTTGCTTGCCCAGTATCCAAGGAGCAATCCACTGAGCAGAACCCTCCAATGATGATGACTTGTGGGCACGTCATAACGAAGGAAAGTTTGCAAAAACTATGCAAGTCCAACGGGTGTGTCTGTGTCTCTCCGGTCTCTGGTTTGTTTGACTTATGGTGTTTTCAGACGCGTCAAGTGTCCATACTGCCCCGCCGAGTCGACGCAGATGAACGCTCTGCAGGTTGTTTTCTAGCATGTAAGAATGTTCGTCGTTTGTATTTTAATTGTCTCCATCATTTCCGCATCTCTATTTTTAAGTAACGTACTATCGGACTTGTATTATCACAGAAAGTGTGGCACGACTGGGAATAATCAAAAGATCATGAACCCCCATCATTGCTCCGTCATATTTTAAGTTTTGGGTCGATCCAACGAGCCTGAATTTCACAATGTAACTCGTACACCTAGTAGGACACTGACAGACTCACCATCATCGTCTGAGTCTCTTCCCCATCCTGATTCGTGCTCCTTACTATGGTGCTCTCGTCGATGGAGGATGTGTTGATAAACTTTGCGAGCTCGACCAGCTTAGTAACATCGATATGATACTGCTCTGCTAAGGCCTGAAGTTCTGCTTGAGACTTGACTACTTTCCGGGACTCGAGTAATTCGCTCAGCGACGAGGCCCGTAAGCGATTTCGGGTAGAATGTGACGGCAAAGCCTCCACTTCAGACTGAAGACGAGAACGATGCATCTGCTGAACGTAGTCTGCCTGTGAGGAATCCAATACCCTAGTAAGTGCGGCGCTCGGTATAAACTGGACGGGTCACGCACTGGTCGAATGGACCGCATGTGGTGGTCAACGCGCACGGGACCTAGCTGGTTGAGCTTGGACATAAATTGGGGGTCTTTCGAATCGGCTTCAACCGCTAGTACGACATTTGAAAAGGTCATGAGTGATGCGGACACGAAGCTCTGGCGTACGCACCGTCAGTCTTATTTTCAAAGGCCAGTGGTCTTGAGGGCATTGAACGTCGTGTTTCTTGAGCGCTGTCTTGTTTCAAGGGTGTACGAGAGCCTGCCCATGACGGTTTTTCCTTAGGCAGCGCACGGGCTGCTTTGGATGAAGAACTGCCCATGGTAGATCTGGACCCTGGAAGTATGACATAACTGAACTTGTTTGCCGCAATTTGCTTCACTCGAACATGGCCACACACGTGGCATGGAAAGTTGACAGGTGCCCTACATGTACCAGGACATTCTGAGACTCAAGTACTCACATATTACCTCCAATTGCTAATATGATGTGCTACTTTTGACATTATTAATTCAGATGAACGACGACCAAACAATTTCGAGTCTCGCCAAGATATCGTGCGCTCAGTCTATACTATTCGTTCACTCGACCTCAGACACATGAGTGAGAGTACGGTACATTCAACTGCTTTTTGATACATGCTGGCCACGGAACTCGTCAACAGTTCTAAAGTAGCATGGTAATTAGGACAAAGGGGTAGATTAAATGTCAGGAACGCAGTCCGGGGCTGGTAAGCGTGAATGCAAATATCATGAAGCAGCCTTTTGCAAACTCAGAACAACACCCAGTGTCCCCCTAATAGACACCACCGCGTCTCGAACTTCGAGCTGTGCGCCTTCCTGTGCGTCTGCTTGAACGACGTGAGCCAAAGCATCTACAACACAGGATATCGACGATGACGTCAAATATCGTGACGATGACCTGCAGAATGGCGATAATTAGCGATACTAATCAGCAAGTGACAGAGAAAATCGAGACATACAGTTGTGATAGCCCCGACGATAGTCATTATAACACTTGCAATAGCAGATATGATGGCGTTGATGCCATTGCCAATAGCCGAGAATATTGAGCCCTGTACAACAAACGATATTAGACCATGGAATGAGTGGCTATATGATGATAACATACCATAATGAATAAACAATAAACTGCAGGTATGATCCACAAGTGAGTTGGATTGAAAGGTATTGGATTCTACTTGTCCTTGGCTTCGTGACTTATATATGCTCTGGCCAAATGCATGACGTAGAACGAGGTCGAGGTGGATATCAATGATCACTAGATGACATCACGCTCAAATGTAAACTTTAAATCCGTGGCCTTGTCCGCCACAGGATCCACTTCCTGCATGTTGGAGCCGGGTGCGAATCGTGGCACCAATCGCAACTCCGAGTTCGGTAAACTCCAGACTGGGCACTGCAGCGGCATCACAACAGCTGGCCGGAGTCAGCTCACGATGTTCATGAATGTTCATTCCACCCCTTCTTCATACCTGGTGACGGCGTCGGTGGAGTGTCAAGAAGCTGTAGTCATTCCTTGGTGTATGACTGAGGAGTCGTCCTCTTTAAATCATGCCAAGTTGACGACATGACACCTATCTGCCAAGGAAAGACTTAATGTAGACGGAAGGCGCAAGCATCATCGTGATGAGACCCGTGCTTTGTTATCACGATGCTGCGCAGCCCGCGCAAGCATGGTCTTGGCGGTGAGGGATCGGAATCAGTACTTCAGTGTAGGGTACATTGATGGGATTGCACAACAGCACTGTATACACATCAAGACGGACAAGCAGCTGATTCTACAACAAGATTTTCACATAGAGCCAAGAATTTTGAACGCACCATTCGTCATCACGCGTGCCTTCTCTCCCGTATGTACCCATGCATTTTTCTCGCCAGCCTCTCCATCAGCTGACAGCATGTTACCAACTGACGGTCCTCGAACCAAAATCTCGCCAACGGGGTCTGCACCCTTTTCAACTGCGTTGTCGTTGACACCGATGAGTTTTACCTCGACATTAACACTTGGAGCCCCAACATGTGCAGGTTCGGCGGCTGTGGATGAGTTAGGGAGCATTTGCAGATCAAATGCATGTGTGGCGAAGAGAGGACCAGCGGCAGAGCCATGCGTATGTGTGTTTATCACTGGGATGGACAGCGCCAAGCGGGCAGACACAAGCGCGTCGGACGGTAAAGGTC
>QLOO01005173.1:0-21900 GCA_003313855.1 Suillus sp. MG131
AAACGACACATCGACTTTACGAAAAACAAGGACTGCTCATCTATGTAGGTAACAGGACACGAAGAGAGAACTAGAGAGAAAGGCGGAAGCTTCTGAATCAACGGGCTTCGAGATTGCGGGTACCATAAGATAACATAGCAGTGCCAGAGGGACTCTCCTCAGTAGGATATAGACCTTCTGAATAATTCAGGTGAGAGTGATGGTGCCTGGCGTGGGCATGAGGGTGGGGAACATGGTGCATTTGAGCGGGGGTATATGGGGGACGGAGGGTAACGGAGCCAGAGGAAGTAGCGGGGAGCTTTGGAGGATTTGTTGTCACGGCGGTACTTGCCTGATCTTGAAAGTGATGCTGGGCAGAAAAGGGGGGCTGGGCATAGGGGTTAACGTGTAGGACTGGGTCGACTGGGTCGTCGATGGGAGGAGAGTTATTCTCCTCCTTGTCAACGAGAGGTTGGTCGTCTGCGTCGTCATCTGCAATGTCACGAGCATTGGCTGCTTGATTCTTTTGAGCAGCGATTTCCTCTGCAGTGAGGAAGCGGCCACCGGGACCGCGGGGACGACGCATTGCGTGTTTGTGGCGACTTTCGTGCAAATAAGGCTAAAATAGGATAAAAAAATGGGTCGGATGGGACTTGATTGAACAGACCTTTCTTTGCCTTGAGAGTCTGTGCACTTCGTCCAAACGAGCGCGAGCGACACGACGCTTGAGAATACGAAAGTATTGTTTTGCATTTACATAGAGGGGTTCTTCATCTACTTGGTGATCATCTGTCTGAGTGGAAGTTTGGTCTTGTTCGATGTGGTGGTGTAGGAATAAGTCGTCTGCAGGGGAATTGCGATGGGTTGTGAGAGCGGGTGAAGAAGGACCTGGTGAAGGGTTTCGGGAATGATGATAAAAATGATGATTATAAATATCAGAGGATTGACGAGAAAAAGGAGATGAAGGATGAGGAGGATGACTAGCTGCGTAATGGTAAGCGGAATCGAGCAGCTGATCGACAGGATCGCCCATTGATTGGCTGGCTGCACAAGCGTTGACTCTAGCAAACTAATCCACAACGGTCACACCCCCACATCCTGTCACGTTCCTTTACGTAAACCCTTCTTCTTCAAGATCAACAACATGGACGCAAAGCTGTAACAATCATATTCATCAAATTCAATATCAACATTTCACTAATATCATCGTAGGAGAGCATTAAAAGTCTTAGAACTAAAAGAAATCCTTTCAAAGGCTTCTATACCCCCAGGAAATGCAAAAAAGCAGGACCTCATCAATAAAATTTTAGCAAACCCTCCTGCCATAGACGTCTTTCACACTCTTCATCCTGGCACTAAGCCAAAGAATTCTAAACAAGCACCACTTCCATCTGCTGACGATGACCTTGTGCGTTTGCTTTTCATTTTTATGGTTCATTTGTTAATTCCCTCATAGCTCGCCCCACCAGAAGAGTACGTCGTCCAACGCCCACGTGTCCGCACTCTGACCATTTCCATAGAATCGACTGGACCGTCGAAGAGTCCATTCCAGTAGAACCTGCATCTCCGCCTGAGAAATCTAAACAGGTTGGCCCTTTTTTTGAAAAGAATACACCATCCCTAACTTTTACTTAAGCCTCCTTCATCACCTGCGCCACCCCCCGCAGCTGCATCCGCATCCGTGCAGTCTGAAGAGGATAAACGCAAAGCTCGTGCAGCTCGTTTTGGTATTACTTACGTTGAACCCTTCCCGCAACAACCCAAAAAGGCTGCTGGCGAGGTGAGTACCATCTACCGACATATGCTCTTTCGTGACCGTTCCCTGCAGAACCCCGACAAACTCAAGGCCCGAGCAGAGCGGTTTGGCACTGTCGCTTCCGTTACCAAGGCTAGAGGAAAGCGCACAGCACCTGTCGAAACCGTTGATCCTGAAGAGCAGGAGCGTAGGAGGAAACGCGCAGAACGGTTTGGCTTGCCACTATCCGTAAGTCCTGTGTCCATGATCGGCGTTGCATCCACTTATAAACTGCTTTAGGGCAAGGCGTAAGTATTCTCGGACTTGCCATTCTTGAACAGTTTTTATTGATTCTCATTGTTGTTCATGTATATAAGCGCATATCTTTTTTGGAGTGTATCATGTAGACGCTTGTATTCTCAACTCAAATACTCATTGTGATTCGTGTACACAATCGGAAGTTGATGTTGATCCGGATCATCAATGATGGGATAGCACATGACGATATGCATAATCCGAAGCTAACGTACTATATAACTAGGATCTTAATCGACGCGACCACCACGACGGTATTGCATCGACCCGCCTTACCATGTCCTACATGTCCTATCCCCAGCGTTCTACATGGCTCGAGTTTCTTGGGTTCCCCCCTGGCTATGGTCCTTGGACTTATCGTGCTATCCCAGAACCTTTGATCTCATCCGAGCTTGCACGTCTGGCTTCCGCACACGTCATTCACGGTAAAACAACCACGACGGGCTGCATCTCCCTGCAACCTAGCCCAGATCCAGACGACCGCTCCCAGGACCGCTTTGTCGTCCTGGACTGGGATGGATGGTCGTTTTCTGCTGTGTTTGACGGCAAGTGTAACCTATTTTGATTCCAAATAACTGTATTTGACACTTGTAACAGGTCACGGGGGGGAAGAGACCGTAGACTACGTCGTCCAGAAGCTCCCCTCGTCAATTCACGCAGCTCTCACCGAGGCTCTGGCCGATGCAGGCACCACACCCCTTGCACCTTCGACCGTCTCCGTCCTTCTACAGTCCTCTATCCAAGCCGTCGATCAAGCCCTCACCGATGGAGTCAAACACCTCTTCCCCAACGAAGCAACCCTCACCGCCCTCACGGACGAGCAAATCAAGTCCACCATTAACGGCCCCTCAAACCCCAACAATCTTGCGATTCTGCGCTGCATGCGTGGTACGACTGCCCTTGTTTCGCTCGTGGACCCACAGAAGGAGAATCTCTGGGTAGCCAGCCTCGGTGATTGTCAGGCTGGTGCGTGCCCTTTCCGCGACGCCCGGACATACCAGATTGATATTATGCGCAGTGCTCGGAACTAAAAACTCCAATGGTACATGGGATGCAACGATCCTCAGTGTAAACCATAGTGGCATGAACCCCGCCGAGGTCGCGCGTATCCGCAAAGAACACCCAGACGAACCTGAGTGCATCAAATTCGACAGAGTTCTCGGCGCAATCGCCGTTACACGAGGCGAGTACTTTCCCCACCCCCATAAGCTGCGTCAAATATTTACACAACCATCTAGCCATCGGAGACCATATCTTTAAGCTTCCAGTATCCTACACCAGACGAGTTTTCATGAACTGCGTCCCAGGGTTTTCCATCTCTTCCAAACTCGAACATTTACTCCCGCGTAACAACTCGCCGCCTTACCTATCCGCTCTTGCCGATATTAGACATGTCGCTCTCCAGCCATCCACAGCTAACGCATCTGAATCATTCCTAATCTTGTGCTCAGATGGCCTCGTAGATCTGTACGAGCATATGAATGCACGGAGAGCTACCTTGGAGGAGATTCTCACACAATGGGTGCATATACTCGGCGAGCATATGGACAAGAGAGGTGCCAAGGTCGGCGACGAGGCGGACAAGGACAATGCGGCACTAGTACTGCTGAGACACGCGCTGATGGGCGGAGAGGTGGATAACCCAGACCGTCTCGCGCAAATACTTACAGTGGAGATACCCTGTCGGTGGATGGACGATACGACCGCGCTTGTCCAGACCCTTTGATACGCTCGAGCGCATCTATGACATCCATGGGCAACTGAACTATAGGTACCGTAGCCCATTAGGTTCCACACTTGCTTTACAAGACCTTTCGCATGTCCTGCTGGCAAATCGGAGAAACTAGCTCTACCATACTACTAATCAGAGACAATGAAAAAAAAATTACGCGGAATATCCTAATGCCCCATCACCCACGCAACCCAACCATCGACAGTGACATTTCCCCATCACCAAGCCTTGATGCTCGCGGAACTCCACGTCATCGTCGGAGAGCTCTGCCTCAGGACACGCATTCTTTTCTCACAGCAAAGCTCCTTCAACCACCAAAAGTAGGTTCAATGAAAAAAATGCACCCAGGAATGGACAACGCATGTTATGTGATTCGTCACGATGTGCGAGGTTATTGGTCGGTTTCATGAACTGAAATATTGCTTGTAAGCGCAGCACACAAATGAATGATTGTCATAGTTGTTCGACATGATCAAGATTCATTTCGTCTCTACTATGTAACCCGGGGCTACAACATGTCAAGCTGGCAGGCACGTCATGATGATCCAGATGCGTCTGGTGGGGGTGGTTCGCGAAGCGGGTTCTCTTGCCGTGCTTGACTCAGTAGTTCACCCAAACCTTTCTCCGTGACGGCTTTCTATGTTGGAAAATATCAGCATCGATTTCAGTACCAGGAGCTATGATCAAATATATTGCAGACGATCTAGTGAATTAAATTGGATGTTGCTTGGGAAATCATTCCCTGTGATATAGAGAAAAGAACTGGAGCTTACCTGCACGCAATCCTTATATTTCTCCCAGATGCTCCCACATTTCCGATCGTACTCTTCCTTCTTTAGTTTTGAATACTCGATTCGCTGGCCTTGTGAGTGTCCCTTGGTATTGGCGTTCGCAATAGCTGGTTCGAGGTAACCCTCAAACCAAGTATTAAAGCACGCATCATACTCGTGCTTCAACGGTGTGCATTCTGGGGATAACGAGTGGGCCATTCCTGCAAACGCGGCGGGAGACAGTTTCTTGAGAGTGTGTAGAAACGAGTTGCGGTGTGCTCATCGCAGTTGCTTACTACGCGCGTCAATTAGTAATCGGCTGCGGCTGTGCCAATAATCTTGATCATATGCTGAGTCACTGACCGCCACACTATCATAATTTTCGACGGGGACGACACCATTAAAACTAAACATCAAGTAGCATCATACATGGATCCAGCTAATGAGCAACCCCTGTTCACTTGCCTGTCATGTTCGATAGCCTTTCTTTCTGCGGAAGAGCAGCGTATGTCCTGGTACTCCATCCTGACTTGATGAATTAATGCATGGGCACGCAGGCACGCACTACCGCTCAGACCACCATAGATACAATATGAAGCGTCGCGTCGCATCCCTACCACCAATTAGCGCTGCCGTCTTCAATCAAAAGGTGCTCGAGCGCCGTCAGGAGACCGCGATCATGTCCTCACTGAAAGGGAGCACCTGTGAGGTATGCGGGTACGTTCCTTCTGATCATGATAACGCTTTCTTCTTTCTTCTGCGTTGATCTTCTCGATCGAATCGAAGCTTTCTGACAACATGAACAGAAAAACATACACAACAGAAAATGCATATAGATCCCACATAAATTCCAAGAAGCACAAAGAAAACGAGCTCAAGACTGCCTCACAGCAAAGTCAACCAGTACCCCAGCAAGACGGAGTTCCTAGCGCCCCTGTAAATTCCCCACCGTCATCTACGCTCCCCGTCATTTCCGGAACTTTTATACCCAAAGACTCGACCCTCAGTTTCCCCGCGACCGAGGACGACATCAACGACAGCATAGATGCCAAGATAGCTGCTGCCCGCTCACGTCTTTCTCCAGCGCACTGCCTCTTCTGCACGCATACTTCCTCTGCGCTCTCAGAAAATCTAACGCACATGTCTTCTTCGCATTCCTTTTTCGTACCTGATGCCGAATATCTCGTCGATCTCCCTGGCCTTATCACATACCTTGGTGAGAAGATTGCAGTTGGAAATGTCTGCATTTACTGCAACGGGAAGGGACGTGAGCTTCGGACGCTTGAAGCTGTGCGGAAACACATGCTAGATAAGGCTCACTGCAAGATCGCCTACGATTCTGAGGACGACCGACTTGAGGTGTCCGACTATTACGACTTTACAACTTCATATCCTGCCGACACGCGGAAAAAGATGTCTAAGCAGCCACGCACGGAGGAGGAGGAGTGGGAGGACGCCGACGATGACGATGACAGCGGAGATGCAGAAGAGGTTGTCGATGAGGCCGCTTCAGAGCCTCCTGGTTCTGAATCAGATTCTGATGAAAGCATATCCGAGAACCAGATCACCTATGGCGATACTGAGTATGAGCTTGTTCTTCCGTCAGGTGCACGCATCGGTCATCGGTCGATGAAGCGCTATTATGCACAATCCCTGCATCCCACGCACGTCCAGAGCATTGAAGACCGCAACTCCGGGGTCGCACTTGTTCGCAGATTGCTCGCAGACAAGAATTCCGCCCTTGTACCCCGCAAGGGTGGGTTTGGCGCACACGGGCAAGGAACGGAGACTGTGAAAGCGAGGAATCATGGTGAGGCAAGAGAGGCAGGAAGGCATGTACGAGAGTTCAGAGATCAGAAACGTAGGGAAGATTTCAAGACACGAGTAGGCTTCATACACAACAGCCAGAAGCATTTCCGGGACCCACTTCTGCAGGTGTGTTTTCTACTTGACTCACCTTTATTGTCGCTCACTCTTATCCTCAGTAAAGATGCAGAGTTTTACTGTGCATGGTAAACTATGCATAATATTCCTTTGGCATTTCCAAAACCACTACCTCCTTTTATCTTGTCCCATGAAAGCGTCTCTAGAAGGCGGAAACATAAGAAAATAATGCTATGATATCAATGAATTGAAAGAGCGACCGAAAGGTCGATCTCGGTTAAGTAGGGTATAATGATGTACGACCGATAGCAAGAAGGCAAAATACGAGAAGGAAACAAATCAATACAGATAAGCCGCGGGCACCACGCCCTCCCGGCCCGTTTGTGGATTTCGCGCATACCACCACCTGAGAAAAAATGAGTGCAAGGACCATAAGGCTGATCGTTATCTCTTACGCAACGTCCCGATCATCTAACACTTCTACCTCGAGCCCAGCCGTCAAAGGTAGTTCGCCCTCACCCGTCCCATCAAACGAGTAGCGAGCATGTGCAGGGCGAGTGAACTCCTCCTCGGCAGCCATCGTACCCACGACCGCGTCTGAGGGAGTTTCAGCTCGTAAGTAGTTGCTACCATCTGGTCCAAACGGATCAGGCTCTGCAGTGGTGGCGTTTCTCGCGGCCTCATCCTTCTCAGCGCCAACCATATTCAATGGGTTCGGGGCACCAAGTATCGTTGTTCGTGTGGCCGCGTTGATGTGCTCTAGTAATGACGATGGTCGGTGTTGAACTGAATTATCGTCGTCGTCGTCGTCGCTGGCATTATACTTGGCTACTCTGTCATCGCGACGAGACAATAGGGTCCAGAGGATGCCGATGAGTGCCAACAGGAATACAACCCCAGCTGCGATGGCAATGGAGATGAGAATGACAATACCAGTTGCGAGGAACTCTGCAAGAGATCCATGAGCTATGGTTCGAGAAGACATAGAAGTTACTTACGTTGTTGGGTGAAACTGAAGTTCGCGAGTGAATAGAACAGTGAAGAAATTGAGCCCAACGCTCCCTGAGCAGTTGCAGTGGCCATATAAGGAATAAATGAAGAACCGTCGAAAAGGATAGAAGACGCAGAACCGAACGAAGAGTCGGATAGCGCACCAGAGATCATCAACATCCGGTCAGATTCAATGATACTGTTAGCTGAGTGCGTGTTAATCAAGGGGACCATGAGAAGCTGGGAAATGTTGGTGGAGCCCTGAAGCGAAGATCCAACACTACTCCAAGAAACACCATCCCAAAACATCATGAACGGTGAGGAACCATCAACAGTGCTGGAGACCAAGGTAAGTTAGATAATGCACCCGTGAGTAGTAAGATCGTGCCACTCACCGACCGGCTGCAAAGATGCTGGAAGAGTTGCCATCATTGACTGTCACTGCCGTAACTGGTCCTGGAATTTCGGCGCTGTTGCCCATGGCGGCCCATGTGGAATTGGCGAAATTATACTGTGCGACATTGGCGGTCGATCCGCCCAACAATGTGATAGATCCAGCAGCAATCAGGATTTCTTGATTGTTCTACCGAAACCCAGTCAATAAAATGTTACCAGCCAAGACCATAGAATGGTACTTACTCCCGCATATGAAACAGATGATATGTCTCCTTGAATACCGCTTCCGAGCGCGCTCCATTGATTCAAGGTGGTATCAAATAGACAGATCGCTTGGCAAGACACAGAACCGGCCTGCGCGAACGAACCGGCGACAATGACAGCGTCAGATTTATATGTCGACGACGTTATTGAGCGAACGACGAGCGAGGACCCTGCAGAGGGTTGCAATGGTTGCATGGAAGATGTATCCCACTGTTGAGCAGATAGATCATAAAGAGCCAATCCACTCGCCGAGGTTCCAGTGAGATTGAATTCACCACCAACGAAGAGTTGTTGCTTCTGATCAACATAGACGGTACGAACGACGCCATTGATCTGAGCCCCAGCAAGTGCAGATATTGAAGACGTAACGGGATCATAGATGGCAACGGCGGATGATGTTGCAGAGGAGGAAGAGAATGAAAAGTTGCCTCCAATTATGGCTACCTGGTGGGAAGTGGAAACATTCGTCCAGAATGCCCCAGCAAGGACGGCAGGAGCAGGAGCGGGTAGGGGAGGTGGCAGGGCGCTTGAAGTTGCGCTCTGACGAGTAAATAAGGTTCCAATATTGAGGTGAGATATCCATGAAGATGGTCCACGGCGGATATGTGGATGACGCTTTGTTACGGTGGCTGGGGAAGACACATTCGCGACACTACTAGTAAGCTGGATACTCATAGGTGTCACTAGAGGGCCTGTACTTCCATCATTGGATAACATCACAAGGCCGCTGGAACCGTACTCTGCCATGGTACGCACATTACCCGCGACGAATTGGGTTTGCTTCTGACCCGAAGCAGGCAAAGTACCATTGCCGATAAACGTCATGTTGCCCACTACAAATCCACCACTGTTCACCCACGAACCGGTACTGACATCCCAGGTGGCTAAACCACCAGCGGGAGCACCAGCAGCCGACGAATTAAGGACCTCGGTGAAATTGCCTGCGACCACGATTTGCCCATTGGCAAGCGCAAGGCTATTCACCGCACCATTGACCCCTGCGCCCATGGCCTTCCACGAATTAGAGTTGACGTCGTAGATAGCAACGCCCTTGAGTTTGCCCTGCGTGGAAGCTGTGTTGGTGTCTGTAAAAGAGCCGCCGACGTAGAGTTCGTTGCCGGTCAGCGCGAAGGAAGTTACAGGCCCATTCAAACCATTATTAGGAAGGGAAATGAACGATCCACTCTTGAATGCAACGATGTTTGAGATGCCGCTTGTCAAGCCGGAGATAAGCTGGAAATTGCCACCAAGGTAAACAGTGCCGGAGGGGTGTTGTGCGACAGCTGTGACGGACGTAGTGGTAGAGGTCGTAGCTCCCAGGGCGTTATAAAGATCAATGGATATCATGTCCAAAGAAGTCTCGCTTGTGTTGGGAATGGTTCCGGTAGCATCAATGCTCGCACTGGAGCTCAATGGCCACTCAAAGAAACCAAAACCATGCTGGGAACTGCTGGTCGTGTTGGACCCAGACGACCCAGACCCAGCAGCGGATGTCACACTGGCCGACGTCAACACCAGTGCAACATTACCGGCCACGAGTTCGTACTGCCCATCCTGACCAGTCCCTTCAGGATTACTCGCAAGCGTCATGGATACGGTGGTCACGAAGTCTGCGGATGAGGGGACGATGGGACCACTGTAGACAAGGGTGGTCGTGTCGGACTGGACCTGCTGTGAAACAGAAGAAACCCAGGGTTGGCTTCCACCGCCCGGAAAGACGGTGACTTGGACGGATGTACGGAGCGGACAATCCTGGAAGTCTGCACAACCCGGAATGACAAGGTATACGTCATACTGGCCAGACGCAGAGACGTAGGGCTGCCAGGTAAAAGTGGGAGCCTGAGAGGGGGATGTGCCAACAGCTACTGTGGAGACTAGGACGGTTTGGAGTGTTGCAGGGATATCGGTGACAGCATTTTTTGTGGTCCACTGGCCTGTACTAGTGGTGTTGGATGGATTAGGTGAAAAGCAGGATTTCAGGTTTCCGTTGCTAGATGCGAATGCGCCAGAGGATAGCAGCTGTAACATGTGCAAACCGGGAGCTTCACCCGTCCAACCCGACAAAGTGATCTGTATGCCAGTCAACGTCACCGGAGCGGTGAAAATGAAATCCTGGTATAAGATTGATGAATCTGTCGACAAAGGACAGGTAGCTGTACATGTCATATTTTGTCCAGTTGACGGGTTGACATATGACAAAGTCTGTACAGTGTTATCTGGAATGGATGTAACACTGACGGATATAGGATGAGACATTACAAATTATCCTTATCTGTCTGTTGAACACGTACCTAAAAGTCGTCGTGCCAAATCCACTCTGGAACGTGTTGCCAAGGCGAACACCATAGGCATTGATGGACGAGAAGTCACGGACAGTAATTACAGCGCCATTCCCGTTCGCAGCCAACCACGTGTTGCCAGGTCCATCCGGACCAGCAGGACACAAGATGTTCAAAATGTTACTGAACTGAGGGTCAGATGATGAGGGCTGTCCCAGTATTTCCGCGCCTTCAAGAGGGACGGGAACGAGTGATGAAGAGAATGGCGTAGCCCCAGGAGAATAAGGAATATTGGGATTGTTGGTGTTATTCAGTGCGGTGGCATTCGCGGCGAACGAAGTGAGGAATGAGCCGGCAAACAAGAGACTATTTTCTGAGGCGTTAGAGGTGATGGAAAGGACTTCTCCGCCATCGCCTATGAAACCTTTGAATGGGGGTGCGGACCAAGAGTTGGACTTGGTGTTCCATATAGCTACAGATGAACCGGGTGACGTGAAGTGGCCACCCACCCATAGCTGGCTAGTGGATACGTCGCAATAAAGCGAGTTTATTGGACCATTAGGACCGTTTGAGCCGAGCGCAGTAAATACGCCAGAAGAAGGCGTGTATGACGCGATGTTGCTGGCGGACACGGATGTATTGCCAATAGATGAGAAGGTTCCGGCGAAGTAAAAGATATCATTGATAGCGCAACCTGATTGAATTGAGCCCCCTGCATTCGTAGTACCAAGCGTAGTTAGGGCGCCTTCGCCAGTGCGAGCGAGTAAGGAAGACGCAGAAGGGTCAAATGTAACAGCAGTAGCGTTGTTGAATAGACTGAGACCCGCGAATGCACCTGCAAGGCCTACTTGACCCATACGACTGAAATCGACCATTGGGAGTGACGCGGACGCGGGATAGGTAAGAAGAGCTAAAAGGAAGAATGTCGACGGCCATCGTATCAAACTTGATGATTGCGAAGGCATTTTGGGTATCAGTAGTCTCCGCAGTAATGTTCCAGGGTATATAAACCCTGATGGAACCTAGAGTCCTCTACAGAAAACCAGAGTTTAAGTATCAGCCCAACGACGTTGAAAGGAAAGACGGTTTTGAAACTTTGAATCTTCCCATCAAAACGCGTTCCAATAAGCCGACACGTCCACGTGGACTAGGTCATGGACCTTGGCGGTGCACCGCACTTTTGACTGGACTTTATAATTGTCTTGACTTGCCTCACGAAGTCCTCACACAGACCATTAAATTAAAAACTCGCAGCTTATTTCCGAGTCTGTGCACCCATCTCCGAAACGGAAGAATGTATCAGGACATTTTTACATAGCAATCGAAAGGATCAACTAGACCCGAGCACTGCAGTGCCCACTTCTACTCAATTGCTCCTCATCCAGATCTAAAAGCAGTTGAACTCATGTCGGCAACGCGCCCGACCGGCTGTAGGTGAGGAGAGCCCGTATCTAGGATTCTAATTGATCGTAATCCGATACAACGTCAGTCATATCCTATGACACATGTCCAATCAAAGTTGCTCACTGAGGATATCTATAGCGGTGCACGTTTGGCCTCTTTGCATCGGTCTGCAAAATGGTATTGTCAGAAGCTTGTTGTGACAGCAACAAGTGTTTCTCATTGATGGCTGCCCAGATTTCACTCGGCGTCATGTACTGAGCAAGCCACCGAGTCACATATACGTCTTCATTTGGCGACGGTGCCCACTTGTAAAACCCGACTGCAAGCAGAGAAAGCAGGACTGTGTGGCGCCAGAAAGGTGTAGAGAACCCAGCTAATTAGAATGCGCAAATGAGTCGTGACTTTGTTCATGGATGCGACCGGAATAGCGTACCTTCGCGTGAATAATGGGTGTCATCATGGTGCTCATCATGAGCATGACTGTCGTGCGATGCGAATCTCCGCTGAATGAGTGAAACGCTCCCGACTGCGTGCTTTTGGCGCAAGAGCAAGCTCGCTCTCGCCAGCGACATTGTAGTTATAGATAGAGTTGTGCGCCTCGGCAATTTACTTGCGGACTTGGAAGTTCGGATCAGGTTGTTCATGCCGCATATTGCGTGTTTCATGCTTCCGCAAGTATTTTCAGCTCTTCCTCTTGCTGGTTTATTATCGCTCATCGTTGATACCATTCATCCGACCTCGGACGGCCCTTATTCTACCAGAGTATGTAATTACTTGCCAGCAGAAAAATGAACTGAATTTATTGTAGGACTTGCACACACCCAAACCATGCTAAGACGTGTACTACCACGCTTGCCGCTTTTCCGGGTCTCTGCACCCATACTTCCAATATCATTGCGGTCAAGTGCTCGCCCAGTACCCGCAATGTCCCTGACTGGCTCTCCTCGTTTGTCGAGCCCGAGGCTGTTTCACCATGTCCCTGCTCGCCTTACATCGACTCCACCACCTCCAAACGATCCGGCATCACAGTTACCTCCAGACGCTACCCTCTCTCAAAGGCTGAAACATCTCATTAAATCCTATGGATGGTATGCCCTTGGAGTGTACTTCGTCCTCTCTACACTGGACTTCACCGTTGCGTTTGCTGGAATTAGCTTGTTGGGCGCCGAACAGGTCGCGTCTGCCGCCGCCTACATTAAAGAGATCTTTGTTGGATTCATCCATACCAAACCACCAGAGCCTGGGCGGGATGAAATGGATAGCATTTCTGCGGGAGATGTGAGCCGCGAGGGTTTGTACGCCACCTTGGTATTGGCTTACACCATCCACAAAACGCTATTTTTGCCTGTCAGAGTTGGTTTGACAGCCGTTTTCACTCCTCGATTGGTGGGCTGGCTGCGCACAAGAGGGTGGGCGGGCGGCGAGGGCGCGAGGAAAGCAGCACGCGACATGAGGGATAGGATTCAAAGAAAGGATTAAAATCAGCGGACTGGGTGAGAAGCAGATTGCAACGTCGTTTTATTCACACTACTCAGATCATAGTCACACATAACTTGCATGGCAGTCATGCTCCCCTTCATTGCCATGGCATTAATTTCAAACTAAAGCTATATTCGTGCACAGTCAATTGGAGACATATTGCATGCAACCTATCTTTGAAGGCGCGTCTGGCAGATAGTTAATAGCTAAATCAGTACTACTATTCAGCTAACTCATCTGGGCAGTAACTGAATAACACGCTGTCTTGTAGGATGATAATTGACCTAAGATGAGACGCGACGTACAATACTGAGACCGGGCGCTCACGTACCAGTATGAGAAGCGGCCTGAAACTATGCATCTTTCCCTTGCTCGGCGCTCATCAGGCCGGTTCATATCGCGGCGGGGTTAACCGCATAGTTGGTCGGCTGCGAGAGAGGGGGCGTTACGAAGTTGTACGTGGTCGTACTCCAAACGGAAGTGCAGGAACCAGGTATTCCGAGAAGAAGCACTGAATCAGCTGCGCTGACCTCAAAAGGAATTCTTGCTGTTCAACCCCGAGGGTAAGGAAGAGGCATTGGAGGATCTTGACTAACAACGAGAACGCCAGTGCTGAGAGGCACTTCTCGGGTTCTCAGGGACTGCAGGCCTACGCTTTGCAGTTACCGTATCCTCTATGCATTGTATTATCTCTGCTGAGGTTGTGATAGGTGAGCGAATACGGACTCAAGACCTTGTGATATCATGACATTCAAATCGAAGGACCCAATGATATTGGTTATAGGACCCCTTGTGAAAACGACTTGTCTTCAGTTAATAGGCTGAGATTACTGCATGATCCTGCCTTATAGAATCTAATCGCTGTCAAGCAACGAGTCGGTAGAGGACGCTGTGAGGATTAACTTTTCAAGTCTGGCCTGCTAGTAGGACCGCGATAAGTTACGTGGCACTATCTCAAACTGATACTTACCAAATGATATTGACTAAAAATTATTTCATTCGATGGGCCCATCTGGGGATGTCTGACGGGAGAGAACGGTGTTTCTGCCGAGGATGATGAATTACATTGAGGGAGAGAGCACCGAGTAGGAAAGACCTAGCCAGCGCCCAGATAAGAAATCGTACATAAGATTCACATAAGATCATAACTGACTCGATTGAATGGAAAATGCCGAACACCGAATACTGAGCTTGACTCCAAAGCTTTAAAAGATTTTCTTTAGCTTACTTGTTCCCAATCCACTCCTGATGCAACTCGATAGCTTAAAGCACCCAAGATCCTGCAACCGTTTCTTCTCCCTTCCTGAAATCGATGGCCGTTGGTGACTACCACCTCCCATACACATCGACGCCTTTTGAAGGCCCAGAGAAATTACTGGAAATCTGGTTCGCCCCTTCCCCCGCTCATGTGCCAGATGCACATGTACCAAAAAATGGCCGTATAGGCCTGAGGAATGTTCCAAAGCAAGTATGGGAGGACATGCTGGACATCGTCAAATGCAAGGTCCTCAGTGTTGTTGAGGGCGAAGAAACTGATGCTTATCTTTTGAGGTATGTAAATTGGTCATCGCCCGCTTTTTCGTTTCCTGTAGTATGGCTCGAAGGGCCCTGAATTTAATACTTTTTACAGTTGAAGATCGTTATCGCTCATTTTCTTCAATTTAGCGAATCATCTCTGTTTGTGTTCCCACATCGCATTATCCTGAAGACATGCGGCACAACACTAAACCTCCTCGGCCTTCCGCGCATCCTCGAGATCGCGCATAAATTTGCCTCGCTTCCATCGGTTTATCGATGCTTCTACTCACGTAAATCCTTCATGTTTCCTGAGCGCCAACTCGGTCCGCATCGAGAGTGGAAGGACGAAGTGTCATTCCTTGACGCCATATTTCCAAATGGAGCTGCTTACACTGTAGGCAAAGTCAATGGAGACCATTGGCTGCTTTACTTAACAACCCCTGGACAACCTGGTGCGAATGGGGAAACCGCTCCAAGTTCTCCCAATTCCTTTTCGTTGTCACCTCTTCAGTCCGAGAATGGGAAAGAGGATGAGACAAACCAGACCTTTCAAAATGTTGAAACCGACATATCATTCACTCAGGATTACACAATTGAGATTCTCATGAGTAACCTGTCTCACAAGGCTCGCGAGTCCTTCTACTTGGCTCCTCCAGTACAAGATGCACCGTCAGAGTCTCCATCACTCATTGGGAGGACTTTGTCCTCTACCATTGGGATATCAGATCTTTTCCCGCCTCACCTTACCACATTGGATGCTTATGCGTTCGACCCTTGTGGTTACTCCTCGAACGCTCTCCTCAAATGGGGCGACGGAATTGAGGGTGGCCACGGCGGGGAGGGCTACTACACAATCCATGTGACCCCTGAAGAAGGTTGGTCGTATGCCAGCTTCGAGTGCAACGTGCCGCTGTCCACTTCTCCGTCTTCTTCGGCCAAAAATATCCCCGATCTACATACACTGATCAGACGCGTCGTCGACATCTTTCAGCCGGGTCGACTCAGCCTGACCCTTTTCATATCCAACGCCAACAACAATGCCGAGGAGGACGAGGACGAGACTGCTGTTGAAGCCGCTCAGCGGACTTTCAAGTCTGCTCTGACAGCTCAGCGCCATGTGTCATGTTCTTCTGGTGGTTCGGTAACGGGTGATAGGAGTGGACAAAATGATCGCATGTTGTACAAGAGAACCGACAAGATCAATTATCAATTTGGTGGTTACAATCTTGCGTTTGCGAGTTTCGAGTCTCGATGAAGATATCACTTCGGTGATGTTAGGCTGAAGTTGTCTCTCCTATCTAGATGTGCTCGTACTTTGCTGTCAATCTACTTTTTGCTACCTTCTTCGTTTCCGCTGTACGACCCAGATTTCGGATTACCGTTTGTCCACCTTGTAAACATGATGGTGTTGATCATCATCACCTGGACTGTTATGTCAGGTGCACAATTCTAGGCAAATCTTCGATTCACAAGGTCAGGGCATATTCAGGGCATAGGCTTTGAAGGTTCCTGGTGTCTGATAGATCTGACTCCTAATGCGCATTTGGTTATCGGCAATACCCGTAAACCGAAGCGCCATCATGGGATATTGTTCATGTCCATGGGAGATGCAGGATAGATTTGGAGAACAAAACACCACGGTCGCTGTGCGCTGAGTGTTCCGCTGCGCACTACCAGTATGTAAGTGTCAGAACAAAGTTCTTGATTGCTCACATTTTAATCGCCAGAACCCGAGTGCAGTTTGGGAGGCCGTTCGTGGCATGAGAATTTTCATTTCGACAAGCATATGTTCTCATATTTCACTGGGGGTCTGTATCATTTTCCGGTTTCGAAATGACGCACCATGCTAGAGAGGATGCCCGGCGTGGCCCTGGGCTATGTATTTTGGACTAATCTGGCTATTCATGGATGGGTAATAATATCGCGCTAGCAGCCATCGTGTGCTGAAGTCGGCGGGCCGAGGCCTGCAATTGCCTCTTAGGTTTCCCAGTTCTGGATTATCCATCGCTGAGTTCCTAATATTGTCGACCGAGGAGGACGTCCAGATATTCTCGTGACCAACTGTCTTCGGGGTTGAATCCATTGCCACATGCCCCAACCTCAGGAGCATCAGAAGCATCAATCTGCGTATAAATTCATCCAAAAAATTCCAGTTTCAATGCCCTAAATTCCCGCTCCTGTTTAAGCGGTAGCATTTCACACCAGCGATGGTTTATAACACGGTCAATCTTCAAGCGGCCACGTCCACAGAAAATCTCCGGGCTCTTGAAGAAGTCAAGGATTTCTATACGACAGACCTCGGACGGGGAGGCAAGGAACGATGGACATACCACATGCTGCCAGAGGCTGCACTTGATGTTGAGCTACATCGCATGTCCAATGCGACCTCATCAACATCTGTTGACAGCGTCACTTTTCAGCCATGTGCGGCTTACGCTGAACTTAATCAAGACCGGTACAGCATTGAGGAGTGGGAGCTCCCTGGCGGAGTTTGGCAATTCACGGCAATCTATGATGGTGCTTAATTTTTTTATGAACGTCATACGTTATCCCCCTGCATGACTAACAGCCAGATTTTGTAGGTCATTGTGGCCATGACACTGTAAATTATGTTCACAAGCGGCTTCCCTCGATGGTCAGGACGTCACTGCAAGCTCTTCTTCAGAGCGCATCTACCGCATCCCTGAAGCCGGAAATTGTCTCAGATGTACTGTGTAACGCAGTCAGGCATCTGGATCAGTCTATTCGTTCTGCCCTTTTGGACTTTTTGCCTCACGATCACCTTACAAAAATGAGCGACGTCCAACTCAACCGACACATCTCACATCGTTATTCTGAATGGAATACTATATCGACACGCTGCACTCAAGGCTCGACAGTACTTTTGGCTTTATCCGACCCACAAAAGAAAAACATATGGATTCTCAATCTGGGAGATTCTATTGCGGGTAAAGTGCAGCCCTTATCACCTGATATCCCCTTCCTGACACTATCACAGTTCTTGGCAGCAGGCCCTTGTCTGGGCAATGGTCCGCGATGATCGTCAATTCTATACATAATTGTAACAACCCCTCGGAAAGTCGGCGCATACAACAAGAGCATCCATCAGAACATGCTTGTGTGTACGACAACAGAGTGCTCGGATATCTGGCTCCGACCCGAGGTATTTCTTAAATTGAAATATTTAGGTGGCACGTCCTAACCCTGAGACCCTGTGCTAGCGTTGGGGGACACATGGCTCAAGGTTCCTTCGGTTTACACTCGCCGCGCCTTTGCGCCGCACTTGCAAGACTGGTTACCCCCACATCAAGTAGCGCAGTATGCCAGTCGTATTCTTACTCCTCCATATATATCCGACCTCCCTGAGGTCTATCACCACTCTCTCGACGTTTCTCAACAAGAACTTCTCCTCATTCTGTCATCTGATGGTCTGCAGGACTTGTATGACAATGATGATACTCAATTATCGGACCAAGAAATGGCAGACCGTTGGGTGGGTTTGGTTGGACATCACATGCACTCCACCACGGACATGGGTTCAATACAAAGCAATTTAGCACTTAGGCTCCTCCGAGATGCCGTTGGCGGAGATAACTCAGAGCTTGTTTCCCGAAATCTCACCTTAGAAATGGAAGATAAATGGATGGACGATATCACAATTCTCGTGCAGCGATTCCAGTAGAAAATACGTTTAGGATAGCGTACTATGACAGTATGTTACAGTGCGTACGTATTTATTCTAGACCTATGGTAGAGACTTAATTCATGCATTATCCACGGTTTAAATTTCCAAGAATGCGATCCACTATGCCATGCTTGCTAAACAAGTATTGTGCAGATTCCTTAAGATATACTTCCCAGATACACGACTGAACGTCGATCTTGGAGATCATCTTGTATTCATATTGATGACAATCATTGGCCAATCCGATCCGTGTCGTATGGGGGATAAGCAGATTCGAGTTTCACACTGTGAGCCGACTTGCTCCGTAGGTTGCATAAAGGACACAAACGAATGAACGTTTCGACCATCGGCCAGGTTATAGTAGCCTATAGAGTATTGGATAAATCAATGGTGAAAACAAAAGAACACGTACCATTCCCATACGCCTTACCTCAAAGAGCATCGAAGAAGATGAGCCATGAGCTCGATGAGCGTAAACAAGAATATCGTAGATCTGGTCTTGTACGGGAATGCGTTCAAAAGCTCTCGTCCACTCAAAACCACCGAAATCGTGATCAACAAGATCAACTTTTGAAGAAGTCTTTCCGCAGTTGTCTATGTGTCCAATGTAGTCTTTCCTCAGTTCTTCTTCTGCTGCTGCCTCGAGGTGGAAAAAAGAGTCCCGCGGGATCAAAAGAAGGTGATATTTCTCAGATCCCAGTCGTACGTGATGAATTGTTAGCCACATGCGCAGCCGATCCGAAAGACCATCCAAGCTGCCTTTCGACAACGCATGTGACGTGGCGGCATAAATATTCGGCGCAAAGGCAGCAGTTTCGCGAAGGTCCTGCGGCAAATCGTGGAGGAACTGTGCAAGTTTATCCTCAAAGGACGCCCGACTCGGCATCTCGACAGAATTGACATTACTGATCCGCTGAGAAACTGCGTCAGGCAAAGGCGCAAACGACGGATGGGCCCAGGATTCAACAAGGGACTTCGTGACTACCGTCTCTTGGTCAGAAGGGAAGGAATGGGAAATGAAGGACATTGATTTATTAGGCTGGATGCGTGGAATATTGTTTTGAGGTCCTGAACTTGATGTGGAGGGCCACCCTTGGCCATGGTAGTCAGGAGTGAATCGACCAAAATGCGAATGGACCGAAGGCTCGCCCTCTTGGGAGCCACCCCCCACATGTGACGCGGATGAATCTGATGCTCCACAACTCCGCGATGATGACGCCACATTTTGTCCATAAAAACTGTGGCCATCCCTAGACTCATTTGGATCATTGCTCGTGAGGGTGGTGTGCTCCTCTGGCGATGGCACGTCAGAGACGAGGAAAGATGCCGTCTTAGTGCCGTAGGGAGTCAGCGGCTTCTCCCGCGTCATACCATGATCGGATGGAACTTTATGCCTCTTCTTAGGAGTATAGTTGCACTCGGTTGCACTCTCTTCTTCCGCACAATGGTTGCAAACCGGCAAGTTACGGTCACACTTGTTTCAAAATATAAATAAGATACATATAATTAATTGATCAAGACATAAACATACTTTCATATTTCTGAGACGACAGCGATCACATCGCGGGATGCCTCGATGCGCAGGTGTTGGCAAAGGTGTATATTCACAGTTCTTCCCGTTCGCATATGAGCAATGATTGCACGTTGGAAGAACCCTATCACACTACCCGACCGTTAGCAATTCTTGGAGAGGTCATTGGCAAGCTAGGACACACCTTCAAGTTATTCACCCGGCAGTTATCACACCGTGGCTTTCCTCTGCGTCCTTTCCATTGCGACTGGCGAGCCATGAACATTTTAGGATTGGGAATCCGGATGGTCAGTTGTCCATCATCATTCAAATCTTCAACAGAGTCTGTTGCATCGGGTGATTCAGACATGCTGTGTGGGGGTGTTGTACTAGCTACAAGCCCCAAAAAATGCGGGAAAAAATCCTGGACAAAAAAATCTGTATGCTAAGAAGCAAGAGATGCCGAAGGTTGGTAGAGTTGGACTAGCAAACGACCGGATGAGGCGAGGACAGAACAAGGAAAGAACATACGTACAATACACCCAAGAGGTGCGAAAGATGCGTAGGCCTATAATATTCCTTGTGAGTGCCAGAGACGGTGGTCAAACTGAGAAAATAGCGATGGAATTAAATCATGCAACACTTTGTGTGATTTGACAGGGTGGTAAGCCACAAGTTGTAGGTAGTGTCGTGTAAAGAACGATCCAGCCTTCACCGAAACCTGAACTTACTTACGGATGTGACACTGCTGTCACGCTACGTTTTAGGTCAAGGTGGTTGAAACTTAAACAGGTCAAAAATTATTAACGTTCCGTCGGACATAGTTGAGTCAGACTAGACTTGTCTCTGTAATCGTTTTCATGTCATAAAAGCGTATCGTCCCTACGGTGGTGGTAGCCATGAGTATAGAGCTCGAGGTCCCTGACAGATCAGTGACTGAATGAGGGAGGGAGGCAGCGCGGACTTTGTCATGAACAAGTATCCAGCACCAGTGAGTCGAACAGCGGTGCACTGGCCACTTTCCTCGACGACGATCTGTTTTAGCTCAGTCCCAGAATAACTTGAAGCCCTCCCAGCTTCGGGGACCGCGACAACACATTTCCATATATGGAATCTGTAGTTGAGAAGAAGTTCAGAAGGGGAAGAAGTTCAAACGGTCCGAAAACAAGCTTCAAACGTTCATTGCTTGACGTGGATGGCTTCCTGAAAGTGCTTTTCTGTGAGCTTTCCATATGCAATCACAGAGCGCTATAGTAGCCTCTTACCTGGTTTAGTGCCGATTGTCCAGTTATTAATGATTGTCTTCAAGTTAATTGCCTCAATTGATGCTGAGTTGGCAACATGTCGATAATTGAGTTTTTCACAACATCCACATCTCAAAAAATGATTTTGTGCTCATGGGAGATATCTTAGTATTCGTGGATTCTACATCATATCAAGTACTCCATACCAAATTTAAAATTTAAATGTCCTTCAACACAGGTGTGTGGACTCCGGCGAGTGCGACCCAGGGTCTCAATCCTCATCATAGCTTCTTCAATTATCCAGGCCCCGGCGTTGCCCCGGCATCTGTCGGACCGACAAGAGGTTTTGATCATGTGATATGTATTGAAAATGCCTGGATCTGATTTTGGATCTGAAAAATGCACGTGTGTGCGCAATTGTATACGAAACGTAAATTTGCTGTGATATAAGTACTCTTCCCCTTGTAGCTGTACCACGGTGGTTAGTTTTAGCATAATTGCAGAACCGGCTACATCTGTTGCCCTGCGTGCTACTTCCTACCATGCCATTCCCACCTTCGAGCTCGCGAGTATTAAATTGCTGAGAAGTGGGTCATGCTAGGTTAGTATATCCCCCTTCCTCTTGGGCCACGCATCGGAATCAACGTTATTCATCATTCATCAACAATATGTATCTTGGGAATGCTTTACTTGGTTTTGTGATGCCATATCTAGCA